>PVIJ01009875.1:0-63928 GCA_004024925.1 Scalopus aquaticus | reverse complement strand
TCTATTCCATTTTGTGCCCTTATCCTCCCCTCCCCCCGACCCCACCGCCCTCCCCCCCGCCCCCGCTGAGTGTCTCTCTCCCATTTGGTTTCCCTATAGTCCTGTTATAAGTGAAACCATTCGATATTTTTCTTTTTCTTTCTGGCTTATTGGCCTCAACCCTGCAAATCTGCCCATGGATCCTTAGTTGTTTGGGGTCCGAAACACTGTGTTGGGATGCACCCCACACACCTTCACCGACTTGGTTCTCGAGCCTCCTCCTCCTAGCTGCTTCCCCTGATGCCAAGAACCTGACACAAGCACAGACCCCTGAGCTACTTCTTCCATCCTGAGGTTTCCACCAGGCGGAAGGCACGGTTTGGTGGGAGGTCACTTGTCTGTTGCAGGAAGGACTTGGGGACGAGGACAGAGGGGCCTCTCTGGAGGAGTTCCTAGCAGGAAAGCGGTCCAGGGCGGAGGAGAGAACACCGGCAAGTCAGGTGTTTCACTCTGCAGAAGCCTTGGTGTTTGTCCTTGAACGAGAGCCCCATGTCCCCACACCCATCCATGTTCCCAGCTGACATTCAGTTTCCCTGTCTGAAGAATAAAGACGCAGACCAGCTAAAAGGCCCTCCCAATGGTAAGACGCTTTCATCCCAAACCCCGGCAGTTCTCAGCAAGGGCACTACTGGGAATCAGACCTGTAGAAGGTACTCGCCCGGCATTGCTCGGGGCCCCCACCAACTATCCTTCACAGCTGCTGCTCCCCCAACCTCGTCCCTCGGAAACACCCCCCAGCACTTCTAAGCGCATGCTCGTGAGCTGGAGAAGCCTGGATGCGGGAGGGTCGTGCTCAGCGGCTGACCTCGCAGGGGTATGTGGGGAGGTGAAGGCTCAACCAGGGACGGCTCTGGGGGCTGCTTACCGCAGGCCCAGTGAAGGGCACGTGATCACAGTTCTCCTGCCAGGACTGGTTGAGGCTCTGCGCAAACTCTTGGAAGAAAGCATGAGATTGGTTGAAAATGGAAAATCCCAGGATGTTGACACGATCATCCACAAGGCTGTCCATCCTCTGGAGTGAGAACTCCTGGAAAGCAATCAGAAAAAGAACAGAGTTAGAGGAGGAAGAAAGGAGTGACTTGGCCCCAGCACCCCTGGGTGTCACGTATTCTGGTGGCCACGTATCACCAGGGTACTGTGGGCACTAGGGTCCAGAGCCAACAAAGAGAGGGTCTCCTGAGAGCTCAGTGTTCGGGGGCGGGGAGCGGGAGGGGGAGAAATGATCAGAGTGACAGAATAATCTCTAAGAAAGATGTGTCTAAAATGCGCTAGATGGAGAGAGAAGGAAAACGCGGATGTGCCTGATGGAGGCAGGACTCCGTCCCCGGGCGTCACCTTTGAGGTGGACTTGAAGGACATACAGGCATTTTCTCGGTGGAAAATGAGGAGGGGCAAAAGTTATTCGAGACAGGGCCACCATGCACACAAAGGCCTGAGGGAGAGGGTGGGGGGACGCGTGCAGTCCTGTCAGCGAGCTGCCCTCAGTGGACTCTGCTAGGAGCATCACGCTTCAGAGGGTGGCCTGAGAGTGCCGGCCCGAGAGCCTGGGCAAGAGACTCACCCAGGTAACTTTTTATAAAAGGGATGATTTTTCTTAATTTTTAACTTGTCTAATTTTATTTTTATTTATTTTGCTTATTTTTCTTTATTGGAGTCACACTGATTTACAACACTGTTATGAATAGGGGACAGGTTCACACCTCCTCTGATATATGTCACCACTTCACTCCACCATCCAAGCACCCCTAGTCCTTTACCCTAGCCATTGGGGCTCCTGCCCCTTCCAGTAACCTCAATTCTGGGGCCATATTCTTCTTTTAAAAAAATTATTTATATATTTTTACATCTTCATTCATTTTTACAAGTTTGATTTCTTCTCTCAGGTGTAATCCCCATAAAATCACCACCACCAAGACACCCGTGAACTGTCATCATAGTCTCTTGTGCTCTTCCCTCTCCTGTTTTGATCCCTCTCCCTCACCCACCCCTGCTGAATGCCTCTGATTTATAGTTTGCCTGCTAGGTTTGTCTATTTTTTTCCTGATCCTTTGTTTGGCTCCTCTATATTCCTCCTAAAAGTGAAATTGCCTGATAGTTTCTTTTTCCTTCTGACTTATTTCACTGAGCATAATCCCTCTAGCCCCATTCATGTTGCTGCAAATGGCATGGGTTTATCTTTTTTATTATTGCATAGTATTCTATTGTGTATATATATATATATATATATATATATAGGGTATATATATATATATATACACCCTATAGGGTATATATAGGGTATATATATATATACCCTATCTTCTGGATCCAGTCATCTGTTTTTGGGTATTTAGGTTGTTTCCATATCTTACCTATTGTAAATAGTGCTTCTGCAGTCATATTTCTAGTTTGTTTTGGTTTAGTTTTGTGATGGTTTTTGTACCCCACTTAATACCAACTGAACAGAAGCTCTGGTGCTGAGGCCCAGGAATCTGCATATCAGTAGGCCCCAAAGTATTATGCACATCAAAGTTTGGGAGCCACTGGATTAGCACATGGGAGATAAGGAGTGGGCACAGGGAGAGAGAAATGAAGTGGGCAGGGCTGAAATCTAGCTTGCCAGCCTAGAGAGTGTTTCTACTTTATCCTGTGGGTCATGGGACCCCAGGAGACAGTTGGCAGAGGAGCAACAAAATCAACTTTGCTTGTAAAAATCCCAACATGAAGGTCTGCAGGTCAGGTTGTGCTTTCATTTGTTTTGATATTTTCATTCTTTCAACAAATATTTAAGTGTTTTTATGTGCCAGATATGGTTCCATACATAGAGGATATGAGCAAGAAATACACACTTCTTGCTTTTGAGGTGCTTACAGGTTACTGGAGAGACGGGTTGTAAATAAGTATAATTTCAGATAGAGCTGCAACTTTAGATGAGGGGGTCAGAGAAACTCCGTCTGGGTCCATGCTATTTAGAAGCTCAAAGGAATTCTCCCAGCAATCCAATCACCTGGCTGGGGCCAAGTGGGAGCTCAGTGCGCCAACACCTGAGGGTGTGAGTCCCTTGAGGCCAGTTAGAGTCCCAGGGAGAAGAATCGCAGTCCTCAGGCAACTGAGCTCACAGCCCTCAACCTCCACAGGGAGCCCAGGGTGTATTACTCGGCTCACCAACCCGCGCTCCTGGAACGCTGCCTTCCTGTGGGCCAGGTCATTTTTGCACACTCATGTCCTATTTATCACAAGTTTATGCCAAGAGCCTGCACACAGCTCCACACCCCGTAGGCACGAGGTACTTAGAGACTCCAGGACTAAGCCATTAGCCACTCAGCTTTACAAGACAGATGGAGCACTTCTTTCCTTCAGGGGGCCTCCTTTCCCTTAGAACTTAGCTCCTCCAGGCCCCTGGCACGTCACCTGCCTCCTCACTCACATCTACCACCACTGCCAAGGCCTCCGGCCGCGGGCCTGAACTCCCCCGCCTGAAGCCCGGCCCCATTAGCGGCAGCTTGCAGACTGAAGTACAAAGATTCCTTGGGAACCCCTAACAGTGTGGAGTCGGACAAGGATTAAGTGTATTTTGGATCCTGCCACATTCCCATTAGGGAACATGGATGTGCCAGAGAATAAATTGATTCCTAAGCTGATATTATCCGCTGTCTCTACTAGGGCAGCTGCCCATGCGCTGTGGGCTATCAGCGGGCACGAGGGGGCAGATGGCTAATGAGAAGAGCTGCAGCTGGCAGAGGGGAGGTGGCTGGGCACAGAGCCAGGTTGCTGTTGGGAAGCCGAGGAGCCTCACCAGTCGGAGTTGGTATGCGGGGGGCTGGAGGATGTCCTCATTCCCTTGGCTTCCTTCTCCATGTGAGCAGCTCGTCACCCCTCTATCCTCTCCCTGTACACACAACCTGATGGAAAGAGGCCCTGGATGGAAGTCCTGATGTCTTAGATACCTACAGACTCACAGCGGGCAGAAGCGGGGATAAAGTGGGTAAGGGCTTTGGTGTTCAGACCCTGGTTCCTCCCATTCAGGACGTCTGACCTAAAGGAAGACCTTTAACCCCCCTTTAAGGCCTTTGTAAAATGGAAAAAAAATCAACAAAATCACTTTGTAAAATGGAAACAATGACCACAACCTCACAGGCTACTTTAAGAAACTAAGAAGATGCACGCGAAAGGCTTAGCATTCTAGCCGGTACATAAGAAGGGCTCGCGATGACAGCCTCTGAAATACCATCACGAGATCTTGGGCAGCTTCTGGCTCCCCACTTCTTCAGTTCCACTTGTCTTGGAAACCTGAGATAGGAGGGTGTTTCCTTTAAATGTACGCTCCGGGGCAGAGTAAGAATGAATGAGTTAATTACAGACACTTCGAGACAGCCAATCCAGAAGTCAGCCAGTCTGCCTTCTTGCCTTTTAATTCCTACCTTCTTATCCTTCAATTATATCCTATTTTCAAAGGCCCCCTTAAGATAAAAAGATCCAGGAGCTTCATTGATAATTCATTCTATTCATCATGACTCAAGGGAGAACTTGTAAAAGGACAAGAAAGGGGGTAATGTGTTCTCTTCTAATTTCCCAGGACATTCTAGGATCTGTTCCCTAAGCATCCTCACAGTTAAGAAATGCTTCTTTATGCCGAAACTTAGACTCTCTTGCTGCTATTGAAGGCTGTTTCTTACACGGATATGGGAAACAGGTGATACTGCCAGGTTCTACACAACAAAAGCCTTCCAAGTCAGTATTTCCCAAAGCGTGTTCGTCAGGACACTAGCTTTTCCAGGGGTGTTAAAAAAAACAAGGTTCCATGTTGAAATTAGGTTAGAAAACATTGCATATTATAGCTCCCTTTTCAAGATTCATAATGCACAATAGCACATTACGGGTTTAAAACGTCCTACAGTGAAACAGCTTCTTGAATTTTGTTTAACCCAGAATGCTGGAAACACATTAGCCATGGAATGCTTTCTCCTCTCCCACCCACAAATGTGTCAAGGCAGTATTTTACAGGAGAGATTTTGGGAAATACTATTCTAAACATATTCAGGGAAACAGGTATCATGACCCCCAAATCAAAGAGTGGGGACATTTTGTTGAAAGGGGGCATTTATAAGATGAACAAATTTCATGATGGGAGGGGAGTAAGGCCATATGGCTTCTGCTGCCCACAAGCTCGAAGTTGCACACCTGGCTGGTTTGGGTTCTCTATGCTCTCCTCTCTGCCACCCATATTGTCTGGCTGGCAGTACCTTACTGAAATGACAGGAAGGAAGCTGTGGCTGGACAGGCTCTCACAGGGACCTTGTGTCTCTTCTAACTAATGTCCCAGGAAAGGAACTTCTAAGGTCCCCATCCCCAAAGGGAGTGGATTTCATCATCACACCGGGAGAACCAAGAGGAAGAACAAAGCAAACAGCCATCTGGGAGAGCTGAGGGGCACAGAAAAGACCAAGATCTAATCTTTAATTACTCCACATACAGTCCCTTACCAATCCTGTCAAATCTGTCTCCTAAAGTCTTGCATTTCTCCCTTCTTTCCACACCGCTAGGCGAGACCTTCACCATTTCTCCTTTACAACAGCCTGTACACTAAGAGGGCACCTGTGCTCTCAGAAGACAAGTCACTTAACACTGCACAACTCTCAGGTGCCCTTTGTATGGATGGTAATGTGAGTGGCGCTCCCTAGAGTTGAGGAATGTGGCAACCTCATCTGGAGACAGTTGGATATAGTAGAAAGAACACAGGTTTGGAAATAGATAGTCCTGGCAATCCTGATTTTGGCCACATGTTGGTGGGGTGATCCTAGGCAGGTCAGCACCCTCTCTGAATTTCAGTTTGCTCTCATGTAAATAAGAACATCTATCTTGCAGGGATAATCCATGGAAAGGAACAGGTGCTTAATAGGCCCTTACATGTGCGTCTTCTTTCCAGTGCACCCCATCCTGTGAGCCCCCCTTCTCCTGTTCCCCAAGCTAAAGGCCATGAGAAGGGATATATCTGGCCTGGGGGCTTCTCCTCCCTCCTTTTCTGCCCCCTAACTCTACAAAAAGCTATTCTTAGCTACTTGTCAAATGAGAAAAGTTTTGCTAAATAAGTCACCATAAGGTGCTAATTGCTTGCTGTGGCTATTTGTGTTGAGACAGAAGGCTTGAGTTGAAGTTCTAGATCTTCCAACCATAAATAATTATAACAAAGCAATAATGCTAGTAATAATAGCTGCTACGACTTATTGATCACCGACCGCCTGCCTGGAAGGAGTAAGTACTACACGTGTGCACTCTCAGTCTAACCTTGCAGCAGCCCCTTGCACGGGGGTTACTGCCATTGTGTAGCTGAAAGAACCAAGAGTCAATTAGTGACACTGCTCTCAAGGCCACATAGCTGTGAACTAGGGGTCTGATTCAAACTCAAGCCCAGTGCACTATGTTCTTGTGCCACTTACTCATCCCTCTGTGGCCTCGGTGTACAGGGCACTGAAGGTCAAGGGCATTATGAGTTCACTGTAATTGTGCTAAGTGTACTCTGGCTAAGTTGCGTTACAATTGACTTCAGAATACTCAACTCGATGGTAAGACCGATGAGATCTGGGGCTACACAATGAACACTGGTAGTCTAAGTGAGTCAGGAGATGACCGGGCATGTGACATCGCTGCATGAGAAGGATTTTAATTACAAAGGGAAACCCGTGGTGTGGGTCAACACTGAGTAGCCAAATGGTGGTCTTGAAAACACAGGAGTGCTGAGGTTGACCCCACACCATGAAGAGACCAGGGAACGAACAAGAGCAGACTTCAGGGTGCGGGAGGTGGGGAGGAATTAGAGATAAATGCAGTGTAATTAAAGATATATGTGCCCAAGATACACAGGAAAGCAGGCAGTGAGATGCAGCTACACGAACTTGGCCAGCTCCTGCTGAGAGGTGTTTAGCAGGCTTAGACATGCCTAGTAAAACCTTTCTATGGGACCCATCCTTGAGCCATAAAGGCTGCTTCTCTGCTGGCCTGTGACCTTGAAGGTGGCGTGGACTGTGTCCTTTGCGGCTAAATCCTAGCACCTCGAGAAAACCAGAGAAACCCAAAGCCGGCTCTTTGGTTTAATTAAATGATTAAGAGAGTCACTGTGTAAGAAAGCGTGGGTATGGATTTGGAGTTATACCATTTTAAATCATAGACTGTCTATTGGTATTTTGGCCTAGATTTTCCCTGTTGAAATTCCTTTCAATCTTTGTTTTCTCCTTTTTTAATCTCCTTATTTTTATCTCTTTTAATTAGACAAGTTTCCTCATTATAAAATGGGGGAAATAACACTTCACAGTGTTGCTGTGAGACTTAAGAGAGATAATATATAGGGAAGCACTGTGTAGACTGGAGTTATTGGTATTATTAGTAGCGACGATAAAATAGCTCATGGAATGAATGTGTTTTGCATGCACTTTCAGGCATCATTAACAGGCAATGAGGAAGACAGTGTGGGGAGGGAGCCTTCCTGAAACCGACCACATTATGCCACAAAGGCGGTCTCTCTGCACCTGTACAATTCCCCTTGGCCCAGAACCTTACTAGCTGCCTTCCTGCCAGGGCCAACTGATAAAAGGTGCCCTCTGATGCCTCTGTGAATTCTGGAATCTCTCCAGGCTCTACCACCTGGGCCCAGCTGGGTGTTGGCTTTCTTTGCAGACCCTTCACGACAGAACTAGTTCTTATTCTTAACAGTGCTTTTCCAAAAGCCGTATGTTTCTTGGTTGCTTTCACCCAAGACTTAGCCTTTGACTCTCTGCTCCATGCCCAGTCCTGGCCCCTCACTGCCTGGGAGGGGAGGCCAGTAGCCTTCTCGCACCCAAATCACAAGCCACTTGCTAAACATTTCTTTACTGCACATAACACTAACTCCCTCCAGCAATATGGCGTTACCTAGCTCACAAGACACTTGGAGGTGAACAGGACAAGTTTTATTCATATTCTCACTTGGGAGAAGAAAGAACTGAAGTTCTCAGAAGTGAAGTGTCTTGTCTGAAAGGCAGATGTGGGACTAACATCTGGGCACCTGGCATACAAGACCAGTGCTTCTTCCATTTCTCCCTACTGTGTACTCAGCTCTGGCTAGGTCACTGAGACACAATGCCAATTCAAACTCATGGCCCCAACACTGAGGCTGTTAACGACTGACAGCTCTTACTGTCGTCACCCCAGCAGTACTGAGAACACCAAAAGATTCCAAATTCTTAAGCTGTTACTGTGAAGCTAGAATGGTGGCAGATAGCCTAAAGACTATAGCACTCATGAACTTCAACTCTATCCTTCCATTCCGATTTGACCTCCTCCCTTGCTGGCCTATTAGTGAATATGGCCATTATTCACCCATCATGCTGGCTAGTATTTGAAATGTATCCTCCACTTCCTACATTCTTGTGCTCTCCATCTCAAGGATTCTTGCATGCATGCACTCATTCCTTCATTGTTGCTGGAAAACTCTTTACTCCTTAACATCGCTTGAATTTGTTCCCTACTCTCCAGCCACATTGCCTCTCTCTCCATTCATATCTTCACCAGCATGTTCCAGGACTGCGATCTGATTGGTTTTCCTTCCTCTAGTCTGGCACATCCCCAAGTTCCTTCTCTGTGCTATTGCCGGAAGGATCTTTCTAAACTATACATTTGATCATGAATACTTCTCCACTGTCCAATGCAAACAACAGGACAAAAGCAAAAGCCTTGGCTCAACATACATGTTTTTTATGCTCTAATTCCCATCAGTCCTTGTTCATTCTTCACCTTGACCTCCTCTAGCACCCAAGTTAGGCAGAACTGGCCACTGCCTCAAATGTGGCATCACTGTACATATTGGTATACCTATCATCACTTAGAGCTCTTTATCACGACATGCTCAAGGTTCAAAAAAGCTACCTGCCAAGAACTGGATGCTACTGGAGGCAAATGTACTTACTTATGTTACCAGCATCTCCCCTGGGGCACAGTCCATAGAAAGAAGACGATGCTGTTGACCAAATGCACTTAGGAAGGGAGCACCCCTTAGGCTGTCCCTCACCTTACTCCAGGGACAACCTGGCTCTCAGCTTCTGAGGGCTCTTCTTGATGCCATATCCATTCACTTTTCCCTGGGTCCCAGGGCTGGTGGAGACCAGGCCCCAGACCCATCTCAGTCTCCTCTTAGATCTTCTTGGAAAAACCCTGGAGCCACCAGGAGCCCAGAATCTCCTGGGTACCCTTGCAGCCTTCCCCGTTCCCCCCAGTCTGCCTTACTGTGGTAACTATTTATCTACTTCAAAGCCTGTGCTCTCTGCAGGCTGGGCACTCGCTTCTTGTGTAATAGGTCTTTGAAGAAAGTAGCAGCTGGGAGGCTAATTCCTACCTGTCTGTGAATTCCATTTAATGGGTGATTTGGTCCTAAATCTCCTGGCTCCCGACTCTACTAGATTCTTCTCCCTGCGTGTTTCCTGTTCATTTATCCTCATGACCTGAACATGCACATCCATTCCCCGCAGGAGCTCTCTTTTCCTTGCTTCCCTTCCCCAACGTGAGTCCACAAACAAGACTTCAAAAGCAGACCCTGTTCCTGGGAGCTCGTGGCTCTGTTGCCTCCCTGTACTTCCCAGGTACTTGCGTTGAGCACGCGCTCAGCTACATGGATTAAATGAATTACTGTTCACCTGCAAATGCCCAGCAGGTGGGATCACCTATGCAGACTTGAGCCACCGCTGCCAGGAAGAGGAAGGCAGAGGCCAGGAGCAAGGACCACCCTCCCCCAGCAGCTGTGACTGCTCATTTTGTACTTAGAAGGCGCTTCTGTGCCTCTGGGACTAAATACATAGCACTTAACTGGGAAGCTGAAACCTCAGTGGGCCAAACTGACATGCGAAATGGTGGTGAGGCTTCTATCAGGGTGGCGCGTGCTGCTGCTTTCCTGCACGCCTGCTTCTACCAGGCATTGACTCCTCTCTTCCGATGTCGCCTGTGCCCAGGATTCACCAGTCAGGCCTCCAGTCTACATGTCAGAGATTAAACCTCCTGTTCCCCAGGTCTAACTCATCAGCCTCAGGCACATGAAGAGGCCCAAGGCACTGCCCCCACCCACCTCCATCCCGCCAGGGGTTTAAGGAACCGGCAAGGAAGCCAAGCAATGCTGTAAATCAGCAGCTTTGGCTTCTTACCAACTCTGCCTGCACCCACCTCTGCATCAGAAGCAAACGATGGGCTCCCAGGAGGCGGCGCACCTGGCTGTCTAACGTGCTCAAGATGGCTCACGAGATGGGAACAAGGACCCAGGCCTCTGGGCTCTAAGTGGGGTCCCACAGGGGCTTAGGAACTGTACAAAATGAGATTTTTCAGATCATGGCCACTTTTGCCTCAATTTGTTCCACAAAAATAAAAGCATCTCCTCTGGGACACATGTTAAGGACCAGAAATATATAAGCAAACGCATGCCTGTCCTCAAGGGGCTTTACTTAGTGGCAAGCGGGAGGCAAGGGCTGAAGAGTGATGAGTCAAAGATATTGGGGCGCCAATAAAGGGGGTTCTTTCTATCAGAATTTCCATGACTTTTGCTGAGAGCTAATTGCCAGCTGAGGCCTAAAAGAGGAGCAGGAGACAATTAGCTGGAGAGGTGGAAAGAGGAGCTTCCCAGAGAGAAGCCAGGGGGTACACTCAGGGAACTGAAAGTCTCATTCTGGCTGGGGAGGCCATGGGAGGTGGGCGATGGGGTTCAGTTCAGAGGGGTTGCTTTGGACTGTATCGCGAGGGTCCTGAGGAATGAGTGCAGAGTTTTAAACAAGGGAGCGATGCGATCAGGAATGGTTTTAGGAAGATTTTAACTCTTGGCCAAGATAAAAATTGTGCTTTCAGACTCACAGGAGAGGCGTACACCATGTGGATTACGTCTGGAGGCTTCCTCAGGAAGGGCAGACCTCACGCCTACGGCGGGGCTGTGAACGTGAACTGTCAGCACCTCCAAGACAGAGCTGAGGAAGCCTCAGATAGTGATTAATTGAGCTGTTGATGCCTTTGACACTGAGTGGAGTCTGATGCTGGGGACAGAGAAGCTGGATTGCTCAATAATAACAGCACTTGCTTCTCCTAATGATGCTTGTAATACAATAACACTTAGAATGTAATAATAATAACAATAATGTGATTTTCTATAATGTCTTATAGTCTCAGTCTCCCTATGCTTTCCAAACATTCATTAAATCCCAAACATTCCTCTCAGCAGGGTACAGATTCCTCAGGGCCAGGAACCTCTGTGGGCTGCAGCAGTCCCAAGTGGCCTCAGTTTCCCCCTTTGCACTTGCTCTCAATTTCCCCTATGGGGCTTGTTTTCAGACTGCCATTGGGTGCCCAGTCTCAGAGAGGTATGGAAAACAGAACCTGGGCCTATCATCTCCATTGTTAAGGGGTATATGATTTCCTGCCCTGAGTTTACAGTGCCTTCTTCCTGCTTCTCTTACTAGATCTTTCCTTGCCCATCCTTTACAGGGGGTGCGGAAGCTGGTGGGATGGGGGAGGTGAGTAAAAGAAACTAATCTATACAGTTGGCATATTGGTCAGTAGGACTCTAAGATGAACCCCAAAACATACCCCTCACTCACACACACATACACCACACACACACACACACACACACACACACACACACACACACACACACACACTCCCCAGGACTGTGATTATGATGAAGTTCCTTCCATGATTAGGTTATGCTACATAACTTAGTTGACTTTAAAAGAGGGAGATTATCCAGCTGGACCTGACCTCAGCACATGAGTCCTTTAAAGACAGTTTCGCCTGGCTGGTTACAGACGAAGCAGTCAAAGGACTCAACTCAAGGGAAGTTCTCTGTTATGAGATGGAGGGGTCATGACGGATCGCAGAGTGGCCTCTAGGTGCTAAGAGTGGGCCTCACTCAGGAGCTCAAAAGGAAACAGAGATTTCCATCCTACAACCACAAGGATGTGAATTCTGCCAGCTATAGGACTGAGCCAGGAAAGGCCCTGAGCTCTGGATGAGAACACAGTTGGCCATCATGTTGATTCTGCTGAGCTGAAAACACAGTCATGCCAAGGCGGACATCTGAATTCCAGAACTGTGAGCTAATAGCTGGTGTAATAAGCTACTAACTGTGGTAACTCGTTACACAACAATAGAAAGTAATACAGCACAGGACGTGCCAGAAAGACCAGTTCGATAAAGAAAAGATACGGGTTGGGAGGGCAAGGGCAAATTCTCATTTGTTGATTGAATAATCTTAGACTCTGTCCTCAAACATCTCTGGGTCTGTCTTGTTTGTAGAACTAGTATACCTACCTCGTAATGATATTTTGAGAACTAAAATCTTGAACATAAAGTGCTCTCTGTGGTCTCTGGCACTTCACTGGCACTCAGAACCAGAGAGAGAGTATTATTACAATGCCAGTGTGTAGAAATGGGCAGATCTTTGAATGTGGATTACTGGGAATTGCTGAATCACTAGTCAGAAGGGGAGGCTGAGGCATCTCTCACTGAATTAATGGGATCTCTGAATCTTTAACACATTTGTGCCAGAGGTCAGGCAGGTTTCCCCTGTCCAAGAGCTCCATTAGACAGAAGGCCTGGACAGTCAGAGGAGACATTTCTACTGTTTCCAGAGATATTGAATCAGTGTAGCCCCTGAAGTCTAGTTCTTATTTCAATTTGATTTATTCATATGTAGTCTGGTGTACCAAATCAGCAACGCACAAATGTATAGAGGAGATCTAGAGTTTGTGTGTGAGTGTGAAAGTGGGTGTGAGAGAGTGCATGTGAAAATGTGAGATTGTGAATGTGGGTATAAGAGTGTGAGTGTGAGAGAGAATGTATGTGAGAGTGAATGTGTATAAGAGCAAGCGTGAGAATGTGTGAGTGTACATGAGTTTGTGTGAATGTGAGTAGAGTGTGTGTATGTGAGAAGAGTGTGTATGAGGAGTGTGTGTGAGAAGAGTGTGTGTGAAAGAAGTGTGTGTGTGGAGTGTGTGTGAGAAGAGTGTGTGTGAGAGAGGAGTGTGTGTATGGAGTGTGTGTGAGAAGTGAGAGAAGAGTGTGTTTGCACATGTGTCAGGCAGACACAAGGAACGAGTTTCAATTTCTATTAAGGGTAATACATAAATACCTCACACTTGCTTCGGGAGCCCCGTGGGGCCTGTGCTCACTGTCACGCTGTTTGTCAAACATCAGCAAAGGGGTTGTCTGATAATTGGTTCCTCTGACTCGAAGCTGAGTGTCTTCACCTCCACCAGGGTCTCAACACCTGCTATCGAACACTCTTCATTGTCTATTGATTTTCCTGGCAATATTCATTCTACGCTCACGCGCCCTCCCCACGCGCATGGTTAGGAGTCAAGTATGTCTGCCTCACTTTTAATAATTAGATCTCACTGTGGGTGCAGGTGCTGGGCGCCTCCTCCTCACCCAAGCTCTGGGAGAGATAAAGGCCTAATCAAGTCATTTCCATTTTCAGTGATCCTGTATCCCTGATACTGGTCCCTTGTTCTTCTAGGATAACTGACAACGCCGCACTGCCACCCCCTCAGACCACCCCCAGCTAGGACTAACTTGCTATGGGTAGAGAAAAGATGAAGGGCCCAAACAGTGTTTCAGATATGGCGGTCCCAGGAGATGACTCCCAGCAGCTCGGGATGATTCTTTTGGTCACTTGGTCTTGCCAAGAGGAGGGGCCCATCTATGAGACCGTTTTCTCCTCACTTGTTCAACAGGACCTGGTGAGTAGCCAGGATGGGCAGTGGCTTGATTCAAATGCCTGCTGGTCCAGGGCTCTGTACCAGGCATTATCAGGAGAGGGGAACTTTCAGAAGCTGAATAAGAGTGGCCATCTGTAGATGCTGGTGATGAGAGGGGTGGACAGAGCATCCGAAACAAGCCTGCCAGCCCAGGGTTGCCCAGAGCTCCTGCTGAAGTCAGCCTATACCTCCTGTCCCCCAGCCGCGGGTCTGCAGCTGTGCCTGTTGTCTTCTGACCCCTCTACAGCTGCCACAGCTCCCTGCGGCATTCCTGTTCCAGGTCTCAAAGCCAGAAGGTCCTTCAGAGGGGAACAGCAGGGCAGGGACCAGCCCACCAGGCCAGGCTAAGCCTGCTTCATGATGATGGGGCAGACTCCTGGGTGGGTAAATTGGACTTGCCCATCACCTACTTATTGGCAGCCAGTACCACAGGCATATCAAGGCCACTGGCCAAATCTCCCTACTTCACCCTACAGCAGCTCCAGCTCAGAGTCTCTTTTAGGCCAGTGGCATCCATCACCTTGAAGGGGACACTTGTGACAGCTGTGCAGATGAGCTATGTGCAGTCATCTCAGGCATTTGTGTCCAGCTACCACCAGGCTGTAGGTGTCAACTTGGGTCCACGGGGGACTCATGCCTTCCCACTGCACCTGCCTTATCCAGACAGGGAAGTAGGCTGCCTGTCAGAGTAATATGAAGGCTCTAGAGGCTCCCCCCATCCCCAAAAACACCTTCCTCATCAGCTTCACCATTTCCCATACTCCCACTTCCAAGATTAAGGCCTTGGCTAAAAGAGAATGTTGTCTAAGTCATTACATTATGCGGATTCTTCACTTAGAATGTCCTAACCACTCAGCCCCTCTCCACCTGACTGACTCCCACTGACTTCAAGGCCCAATGGGGGTGGCCTCCTCTAGGACGCTTTCTAGGAGCCTGGCAGGCTGGGATGGCCCCTAAGTCCCTGGGGATAGTGTCATCAGTGTATTTAACTCACTGATCTCCAGTACTCTATTTGGGTTTCTGATCCCTCTAGCCTGACCTCCCCAGAGGAGGGTCTCATCTCTTCATCGTCGCATGCCTGGATAGAGCACAGGAAGCGCTCAGTTAAAGTGAACCCAGTGAATGCGTGGCTCACGGGCAAGGAGGCCACCTCTCTCCACTCTGATTGTGGGAGTTTAGGCAAGTCATTTTCTCTCTTTAGTTATTTTCCTACAACTTCAGATCTAATTAGACGTTCTCAAGAGCCCCCCAAATTCATTGCTGTCATCGGCCATTACCACCTTGGCATAAATTAGATTTTGAGATTGGGGACTCTGGGGAGGTGGGCTGGGCACAGAACACAGGGCAGGAACTTGTTGGCAGGAGGAGTGAGAGGACCAGAAAGCTCACAAGAAGGGGTGCTGCCCCACTGACGGGGGAGGGCTCTGGACAGCAGAGGGCACTGGAGGGATAAGCCAGCCTGATAAGGACACTGAAAAACCACGGAGAGGAAAACCACCCACTTCACATGGAAAACAGACTAGACAGGAAAATTCCCGTCATTTACTAGCTATTCATCCAATTCATGAAGACACAGAATTTCAGCGTTCAAAGGTGTCTGGTGAGCCTCTAGTGACCCCCATAGGAGAAAAACTAGTCCAAGGTCACACAGAGTCAGGTAACAGGACAGCCGAGACCGAACTTTGGCCTGCTGATGCCAATGCTGGTGCTGACAACGTTGACCAACTCTACAGGCAGATGGGATGTCTGGCCAGAACCTCCCTTCACTTTCCAGGTCTCTCTAGTACACCCGCCCCTTTATTCTGGCCAGAGCAGGCACTACGCTCTTTCTCAGGCCCACAGTGTAACTTGGTCTCATGTCACTCTTGCATTTTCATTTTTAAACATCCTTCAATAAATAATTCAAAGGAAGCAACATCTGTAAACCTTTCCCCAAGCTCCCCCTCCCTCCTCTGGACTTCCACCTCACATTTATAGATGGGGAACTTTCTGAGCCACACCATACTACTGCTGTATTCCTCAGCACACAGTAGGCACTCAATAAATGTTCACTGAATAAGTACAGTTGATTATAGCACCTCATATAGGCAAGTTGCTTAATTATGACTGGCTAGTCATTTATAGTCCTATAATCTGGACCGAGGGGTTTCCAGCTGTCAGCCACCATTTCCCGAAAGGCAAATGCAAAAAATAACTCTTTTATCAAGGCCTTTCAAATCACCTTCCAATTCTCCCTGCCATCTCTCTTTCTGAATACATTCCCCTCTACCATGGCCTGCTTCAGAGACCAGGCACAGGAGGGTCAGCAGCTTCGAAGAGCACAGTTTGGAAGTATAAGATGCCATTGGACCCGCCTATGCCCAGGAGACATTTGTCACGGCCCAACCTGCCTCGTGGCCACGTTTGCATTTGCTGGGGGTGGTACCTTGGAGCTCTGACACATGGGAAGATTTCACGCCATTACTCTTTTCCTAGTTGCACTAAAAACATATTTATTCACCAAAGTGTACTATATTATGCAGAGTGGTTCCCCTAAAAGGCTCAATAAAGGTGAAATATGTGGATAGTCTTAATAATTTTACAATAAACTACACTTTAGAATCAATTGCTCTGGCACTAGAAAGTTGTCTGACTGATGGATTGCAGCTTTTGGCTAGCTGTGTGCATGTGCGCACGCGTGCGTGCGTGTGTGTGTGTGTGTGTGTGTGCGCAGTGTATTCAGTAAGAGACTGCAAGTATGGGAGTGGTTTAAGCAGCCTGTGAACTGTAGTTCCAATGAGGTCAGGGCCAATTTTGAACTGTTTCTAATAGCTTTGGAGTTTGAGAAAGCTAGAGGCCGTAAATCAGTAATGGAGGTGGAAGGATGGAAACAACAGGGAGGTGGGGAAGAAGGGAGGGAAGGGGACCTTTCCGAGGCCCTCCATGAGGATTATAAACTTTCCAGGTTCTTTGCAAAATGATGTTGGCAGTTTAGTGATGTGCTACCATGTGTACATCTAATACAAGGTGGGGCTCAGACTCAAACTCTAGTCCCCTCTCACCTGAGGTCCTGGCTACCTCCACCACATCGCATTTCTGTCTTCTGTGTCCAGAGAGTCACGTGGCTCACACACCCTCACGGGCCACGGCATGGGGACAGTGGACAGGACCAGACAATTTTATAATGACCTTGAAAATCTGAAGGCGGGGTTTTGTTTCCAGGCCCTTGCATTCTGGCCCCATGACTCAGGTGCCAGGTGCCAGCAGAGGGAGCAGCCCAGGTGACAGGCCACTCGGCACAATCAGCTGGACAGTCCTTGTATTATGCTACTTCCTAACTCAATGGCCATTCTTTTTAAAGGATTTATTTCATTTATTTATGCATACAAGAACTGTGGTATAGGCCAGACATGCAGGGAGTGAGAGGATTCACCAGAGACAGAGCGGGGAGCAGAACAGGCAGATCGACGGAAATCCACTGCTGAGGGGAGCAGTGGGAGAGGCAGGAGAGGTCTGCTGCGCCTGTGGGTTAGCTCCCTGGCTGGGGATGGAACTCATGCTGCAGTGGCTGCTGATACTTTGATGGTGCTAAGCCTTTAACCCCTGTGCCACCTGGGAGGCCCCCCAATGGCCTTTCTTTATGCCAACCATGGACCTGAGGTGAGAACAGTGCCCTCACTCATTAGCACCCCCTACAATCCTGTCACCTGGACCCTGCACTAAGGCTCCCTTTACATCTGTAACTCTAAATCTTCCCACCCCAGCATGGAAGAAGGGGACTCCAGACTGAGTGGTGACCACGAGGGCTTGAAAGTGCTAAGCCAGCCTCAGGAGAGGGGGCACTGGGTCCACCTCCTCCTCGCTGAGCTGCAGAGCTCTGGCTTATGGGTGTAGTCTGGAAGAGCTGGATTCCTATGGGAGGTGAGCTATCTCACCCGAACGGCCCTCCTACTCCAAGAACTTGATGATGTTAGGAAGTGCTCCACTCATTCACTCAATAAATATTAAGTGCCTACTGTGTACCAGTAGGCCACTGGGGTTTCCCTGATGGACAAGAAAGACTCGGGCTTGCCTTTATGAAGTTCAAAGTCTAGCAAAGGGGTTAGGTAAAGAAGGAATGTCCACTTGAGATGAATGCTCTCGAACACAGGGCCCCGAGGGAGTGTGGAACACCCTAGTGGGGTGTCAGGGAGGCTCCCTTGAAGAAGTGACATTTAAATAGAGGAGGGTTGACTCGCAAAGAATGGAAGAGCAGGCTGGAGAGCATGCTCACCTCCTCTGGAACAACTGTTTCTTCTTTCCCTATCTGGTCTACCTCTCCTTTCCGTAATAATGCCAGCCATTCCAATTACTGATGGCTAATCTTTCTGATAAGCCCTCAGGAAAATAAAGATAGGTTTGGTCAGCTTGACAAGAACATGAATCCAGAGAAGCAAAACTGGCTGCTCTATCCATCCTGTCCAAACAGAGACAGAGCCCAGGGCATGGAGGGCTTTTCTGCTGGACTCAGCGGGACCTGGCGACTGTCTGGGAATCAGAGGAGCTATTGGTTGAGCGGAACCTGCCACGTGGGCCCTCCAGACTGAAGGATCAGTTTCCCCTCTCTCCAAGAAACACCCTTCATGAAACAAGTCCAGGGCAGAAAAATCCATCAGAGATCTCCTCTCACAACCTCATAATTTCACAGATCAAGAAGCCAAAGCCCAGCGAGGAGAAAGGAGTTGCCTAGATAAACACAGCAGCACAACATGGCTAAGACCCAAATGCTTGGATTCATGATGTGGCTCCACTACCTGGAGCAAGACAGCAAAACTTGACTACACCCCGCTTGCTCCTTTCTAAAATGGGGATAAACACGGTGCCTTCTGCTAGAGCTGTTGTGGGTTTTTTTTTAATATAATTTATTTATTTATTTATTTATTTATTTATTTATATTTTACATCATTGTTTACTTCTGCACGACATTTGCTTTCTCCTCTCAGGTGTCTTTCCCATAGAATTGCCCCCACCAATTCACCCGTGCACTATCACCATAGTCCCCTGTTGTGGGGTTTAAAAGAGAAAGGTGCTGATAGGCACTTAGGACAGAGCCTGGGATGGAGAAGGTATCCCATACATATCAACTGTCACAATGACTATGTCACCCACCTAGTTAGTGGCGGGACTGTGGCTAGAAGTCACAGTGGCTGAAGAGGCTTCCTGCTGCTGGGACCCTTCCCTACACCTTCCAACGTGGCACCCTAGTACTTGCCCAATCATTTCTAGATTCTCCAAGAAAAAACTATGAGGTGCTGCTGCTTCTATATATACCCCACAGATGGCAGCCTGTGTACCACCATAGGGGTGGTGCCAAGAACATGGGGCTCTCACCCTGCCTGGGCCCCAGTAATCAAAGGGTGGACAGAGCACGCAGTCAGTCATGTTGCCTGGGAGCGGCCCAGGTCTACTGCACACCACACAGCCTCTGCCTTCTGCTGCCCAATTATTTGCTGCTGCTCACGACACTGCATATGACTTCTGAACCTTAACCTTAAATCTCCACTTGTTTCCGCCAAGGCGGCAGCTCTCTCCTTTGGCACAGGGCCCATCTGTGCTCTCTGACAATAGATTAAGGTGATTTTATCTTTTCTATTAGGCTGTGATTGCAAATCTCCCTGGGTTTATTAGTAGATGGATAATCCCTCCAGATTTATTAGCTCAAATTGCGCTTCCTTCTCCACCTCTTCTCGTCAGCTGGCACCTCCGCTGTCTCAGCAGCGGACTGGGTTTGACCTGAAGGCCCTTAATTCTCGAGTCCTCCATCCAAACTTCCCTTAGTCTGGCAGAACAATGGCTCCTCAGCCACCTGGAGGACAGAGAATCTTTCCAGACTAAAGGGGACAACTAGAGCAAATCTGTGACTGTCCCGTGTGTGTCGCACCGGGACATGCCAGACAGGACTGTCAGGCCAGCAGCCCACTCCACAAGAGCACTCCAAGTGCAGCTATTTTCCGTGATAAGGGAGCTGACACCCCTCTAACTAAGTGCTAATTTCCACTTACAGGATCAGATATCCTCTAAACAGACATGCCAGGAGTTAGGATGCTAACGTCTTTCCCTGCACACACCAAACAGATGTGCATTGATGACTAGTGATTTAATAATGTGGCCGGGATCGTTACTTGATCACCAAACCCTTCCTTTCTCTTTCTCAGGCACAGAGAATGCATTTCCCAATTTCTGTCTCCCCCGTCGGTAGGTGGAGCATGGGGTCGCGTGCTAACTAACGCCGTTGGGAGGAGAAGTAGTGCACGTCAGATCCAGGTCTGGCCACAACACCCTCTTGGGTCTGACCCTCCATGTTTTTCCTCCATTTCTCGTCTCTCAGCATTTACAAGATAGAAGAAGCCTAGACCTCCGAATGACCTTACCGAAGGCTGCCCACTTATCAGGAACACCCTATTGGGACTTCAGTTGAGTGAGAAATGTACCTCCATTGTGTGAAGCCGGAAGATTTGGGGACTTAATTAGAGCAGATAGCACGACATACCAGATACAAAATGTTATCAAAAGCTCATTTTTCATTTAACCCAGGTCTTTTTGAGATGGATATTATTATTCACATTTCATGGATGAAGGAAGCGAATCCCCCCCCATCCACTCCACCCCCGCCATGAGCCTCCGGGACACACAGTTGGTGAGCTCCCGAAATGGAAGTTTTCAACAGGTCTCACTGATCTAAGGACTGGACTTTTACTCATAGAGCTTCTTAGTCAGCAGGAATCTCAGCCGCGTGCTCTGGTTTCTTTCAATTTGCAAATTCCGAATGGAAGTAAGAATCACATCTGACTACTTCCTACTCATTAAGATGGTTATTACAAAAACATAATAAAAAATAACAATACAGAGAAACTGGAACCCTCATTACCTGCTATTAGGATTGAAAAATGATACAACCACTCTAGAAGAGAGTTTGGTGATGCCTCAAAAATTAAACATAGAGGCCTCCCTGGTGGCGCAGGCTAAGCGCTGCGCTGTGGAGCTGTCGGCAGCGGCGGTGCAAGTTCGACACCCGGCTGGGGAGATTCCCACATGGCGCGGCAGACCTCTCCTGCCTCGCCTGCTGCTCGCTTCAGTAGTATATTTCTGTTGGTCTGCCTGTTCGTCTCCCCACTCTGTCTCTGGTGAACCCTCTCGCCGTCCCACGCCTCTGGCCTGTACCCCAGCTTATATGCATAAATAAATAAACCTTTAAAAAAATTAAACATAGATTTACCCTATAATCCTGCAATTCCACTCCTAGATATGGACCCCAAAAGACTGAAAGCAGGTACTTAAACAGATATTTGTATATTCATTTCATAGCACCATTATTCACAGTAGCCAAAAGGCAGAAGCAATACAAGTATTCATTGATGGATAAACAAAATATGGTATAAACATGTAATGGAATATTAGACAGCCTTAAAAAGTAAGGAAGTTCTAACACATGGATGAACACTGAAGACATATTAAAGAAATGTTAAGTAAAATAAAGTCAGATACTAAAGGACAACTAATGTATAATTCCACTTCTATTTAGAGTAGTAAAACTCATGGAGATAGAAAGGAGTGAGGTGAGAATGGGCAGTTGTTTTTTAATGAATATGAAGTTTCAGTTTGGGAAGACGAAAAATTCTCGAGATGGGTGGCAGTGATGATTGCCCAGCAGAGAGAATGTAATTAATGCTACTGAGTGGGATGCTTAAAAGTGGCTATAATGATAAATTTTATGTTGTGTGTATTTCACAACAATAAAGTTCAAAGAAAGAATGAAGTTCTGCCACATACTACCACATGGAGGAATCTTTATGATGGGAAGTGACAGAGGCCAGACACAAAAGGACAAATATTGTATGATCCAATTTCCATGAGATACCAGAATAGGCAAATTTACAGACACGGAAAGTTGATTAGAGATCTCAGGTGCTGGGGTGAGGGGAAGGGGGAGTTATTGCTTAATGACTATTTCTGCTGCAGGTGATGAAAATGTTTTAGAAAGAGAGAGCTGTGATGGCTGAACAACACTGTGAATGTAATGAAAGCCACTGACTCGTAAACTTAAAAATAGTTAAAATGGCAGAGCTTGTGTTACATATATTTTACCAAAATCAAAACATTGAAAAACAAACAAAAAGAAACAAATCTGGATAAAGCAGGAACCAGTTCTCCAGGTTGCTGGTGCATCTGCGTCTTTTCTGACTGCAGGATAATTTCACTGTTTGCCTCGATTTGTTCCTTTTTTGGTCCATTTTACTTCAGCCTGGACTCTTGGTGCCTGACCTTGGTTTACCCACCAGGACTTGCTTCCTTCTGGTTCCTCCCCTGATCTCTGACCACAGGCACATCCTGGTTCTCAAATGACTATTAAGATGCTCATGCCTGGCACCGTGGAGCTGCCCCTCTGCCCTGGTCTCCACTGAGCCACGTGCCTTCAGCAGCCCATCCCACCTGTTGATCAGAGACTCAGTCCACTGGGTCTGAGTCTTGACCCATTAGAACAGAAGCAGGGACAGGAAGCTGTTCCACTGATCAAACCTCTGACCCCAGTACAAACTAGCCTACACCCCATTTCAAAATAGATACATAAAAAAATAAGATACCTGGATATCTGGTCCTATTTGCTATGACTGAGTACCTTCAGTCGCTACAGGCTTCCTGCCCATGCTCTCTTCTTCTGCTCTAAAGAGGGTTTGCCCTTCCTGCCAAAGTGTCCCTCATTGCCTGGCATCCCACAGTCACCCTCACCGAGCCTCAGCTTCTCCTGGGCCCCCAGACCTGCTTCTTCTAGCTGCATGGTCCTCTGAGCCAGCCCCAGCTCTCTGACTTCATTCCTTTCCTTCAATCAGTCACCTCTGCTGCCAAGCTCAGAGATGGCACACCCTCTCTCTCTGCCAGTCAGGCCCTGACAGAAAGAAAATGTGTTTCCGCAGGGTCAAATGAATGGATGGTTCAGAAGTTTGGTTCATGATGGATAATTTTGTCCTAACTCTTGCGATGGGTAATCAACTGATCGACAAGAACAGTCAATCTAATACATTTCTTAGAGATGTTTTCAATCAGTCTTCTTAATGTCTGGATGGGTATGGGAGTTTGGGGATTGATCGATTGCTCAGTAATTACTGGCACAAACAAACCCTACAACGGCTCAGTCATGCACAATAACTGAACTACCTAATTCTATTCAGTCTCTGTAAATAAATAAAATGGCAATTCAGGAGTCACCTTTACAGGCCATTAGAGGCTGGGCAACAGAAGAAATATCTCCTCTTCGTTTTAGCATATGGGAAATATAAATAGAACTTCTTTTTTTTTTAAGATTTATTTATTTATACATACAGCTGGGGTACAGGCCAGAGGTGTGGAGTGGTGAGAGGCTTCACCAGAGACAGAGTGGGGAGCAGAACAGGCAGATCAGAAATACACTGCTGAGGGGAGCAGGGGGCGAGGCAGGAGAGGTCTGCTGCACCATGTGGGATTCTCCCCGGCTGGGTGTTGAACTCACATCGCTGCTGCCGACAGCTCCACCGCCCAGTGCTTAACCGCTGCACCACCAGGGAGGCCCTAAATAGAACTTCTTAAAGTAGTATTCTCCCTTCACTAAACTCCTATTTTGAGCCAGTTGCTGTGTGGATATTATCTTCTGAGGCAGGTATTATTAGTGCACTTACAGGTAAGGTTGCTGAGGCTCAGAGAGGTTAAGTAACCTATATGGGATCACACAGCTGTGACTGACTAGTTACTAGTCAAATTAGAATTCCAAGACATGCCTATCTCATGCCAATGTCTGTGGCTTTTCTAGCTCACCCTGCTGGTTCTGAAGGTAATCTGAGCACCTGCTGCATCTCTGTAGCAGAATTCAGAGTGATGGGCCATGATGGGGGTCCCTGAGGAATTCAGAGAAGGATTAAATAAGAACTAAAGTTTGGAGGCCTCTGTATTTGGGCAGAACGATGGAGTAGCACAGAGGGTTGCTCACTACTCACTCTGGATGAAACCCTCCCTTCTTTGGCCGAAACTCCAACTGCAACTGGGTAGGAAGAATGAACCAAAAATAGTTTCCTTACTCCTAATAGAGGCCTGTCCCTTTCAGCAAGCCAAGGCGCTAATGAGAGGCTTCCAGAATATTCTTTCACTGACTGATGTTTGCAAAGGTTCCACTTCTATCTTCTTGACTATGATTCAGCCATCATCCTTCATACAGTTATTTTCACACGTCCCCTTGCAAACTTACAAACTGTGAGGCCTGTTAATTCCAGGTTCAAAGAACTCTCTGACTGAGGCATCTTCCCAGAGCTAGTCTCATTCCCAGCCCTCCAGAAAAGAGAAAAAGCTCTTTGAAAACATAAAGAATTATAACATTATGAGAAAAAAAAATACAATGCCTTAGAAAAGATATAGTACTTCACAATCTATAATGTGTTTTTACTTTCTCCTCTCAACAACCTTCCTAGATTTTATTATCCCCATTTTGAAAGAGGAGGGAGTGTGGCACACAGCGGGGGGTGACGCTCTGTTCTTAAAATTCTCCAAGCCAGAAACAGTATGGTGATCCCTTAAAAAACTAAAGATGGAAATGCCGTGTGAGGCAGCAATACCACTACCACGTCCTAGGTATTTACATGAAGAATATGAAGCGCTTCTACGGAAGATTCATTCCCACCTGTGTTCACAGCAGCATTATTCACAAGTGCCAAGAACTGTGAATCAACCTAAATACAGACCAGGTAAAGGAACTGTGGTCTATATACTAATGCAGTAGTACTGAGCTGTTAACAAAGATGAAACAGGGCCTTGTGGGACAAAACGAATGGATCTTGAGGTGATAACGTGAAGTGAAGGAAGTCAGGAAGTGAAAGACAAACCCCGGATGGTTTTGCTCATTTGTGGCATACGAATTACCATAGAAAGCAAACTGTCAAAACACAATAAAAATGACTCTGCCACTCTGAAAACTATGGTGGTGACCAGCAGGGAGGATGGGGAGGAGGGAGCTGAGGGAGGTGAGGTGATGAGGGGTGGGCACTGAGCCTTGCTGGAGCGGGAGGGAAACGTGTGCACATGTTCAGGTGTAAAGTTGTAAGCCCAAAACTTAAATAGTCTTGAAAACAAATAGCAAATCAATAAAATTTGATAGGAAAAAAGATGTAGAATAAAGAGAAAAAAAAAATCTCCCAGCCAAGCAACTACTCCTCATTCTGGTTACTGCGCTGGGACTTCTTACTGCAAATGGCTGGCCTGCTTCCCTCTGCCATGTCACCCCGGTGCCTCCACGGCCGCTCAGCCTCCTCCTCTGCTGGCCGGGCGCAGGCTGGCACATGGCAAGCGGCCCCTGGCCTGTCTTTCCCTCTCCTCCCCTTTACTTCCCAGGCTCCCAAAATGGAACTCAACTGCACTTTAATCGCTCTTTACGCTTCTGCCAACTTGCCCGGGCTCCCCCAGATGCCTCCTTACTTCAAGCAAATGCTTTTGCCTTGCTCTGGGAATAGTCTAATCCTTTTCTCCCTCTCTACATGTTAATGCTCTGATTTACAGCAGCCCTGTAAGATAGGAAGAAAAAGGAAGGAAGCCAAGGAAGTTCCTTCTGTTTAACAGTGGAGGAGGAGTGACTGGGAGGGCACAGGAGGGGGACTGCTGGGGTGCTGGCAATGTTCTATTTCTGGAACTGGGTGCCGCTGACACAGGTGTGCACACTTAGAGAAGGTTCACTAAGTTATGCACGTGTGATCTGTGAGGTCTTCTCTCTGTGTGCTAGATTTCAGCTGAAAACTCTGACAACGGAGCAGACAGTTTGGAGGTGAAGCAGGGGGATGGCTGGATGGCTCTCTGGAAAGCTTAGTGTGGAGGGCACCCCTAGACCAGGAAGGAAGCTATACTGGATTCTTCAAAGGTGACTTTCAACTTCGAGAGCAAAGGTCTATAGGAGGCATCGGGATTAACACAGCGGCACCCACAAAGGGCTGCTGATGGACACCTACAGCTGGAAGAGGACAAGGACCTCAAGGACTGTTTCTTTGGACAGACATCTCAACCTTCAGGGGACCTGGCTCCTACGTCCAGGAGGGACACTGCACAATCTCCACAATCATGTAACCGCCAATATGTTGACCAAAAAAGTTTTAACTACTAGGTAACCTTTTCCATTTCACTATTTAAGAGTCAAATCCAAGAGGCTGAGTTCGGTTCCCTAAGATATCAAAGATCTCGCAAGTCATAGACATCTGCTGGAAATCTTCTAAATAGTTTCCTAGCAAGGAGGGGTGGAAATAGAGAGCTGAAGAGTAATTAACTTGACATGCACATTCCAGGAACAGTTTGATAAGACTCACTGTTTCCCTGACATGGCATATACTTTCAAATCTCCAACTATATGGATATGCTGTTCCTATTCCAGGATGCTCTTCCTATCTTGGTTTATCTAGAAAACCCGATCCCCCTTTCAAGACAGAGCCCAAAGGCCCTTCTTCAGTTACGCATTTTCTGTCCACACCAAGGAGAGCAAGTGGCCCTGGTCCAGAGTCTAGAGCATTCTACATGCAAACCGAATAGAATCTACCACTTCACACTGCAATAGGTACTTTGAGTTTCTTCAAGGCAGGTTTGGACACTTACTCCATCTAATCCCTGCTGCCTGGCCCAGTACCTGTTACATCAAAAGCATGTCTGGGCGAAGGGGTCACTTAATTGATCTCAGTATCTCACGCATTCATAAAATAAAATAAACCTCCTCTCTGAAGGGTTGTTTAAAACAGCTCTATTTGGAAAGACCTAAAACTAGGAACAACCAAAATGTTTCTCCACAGGTGGGTGATTGAGCCACACCAAAAAATACAACTTAGCAACAAAGAGGACCAAACTCTTCATTCATGCAACACGAGTATCTCACGAGCATTCTGCAGAGTGGGAAAAGCTAAGCTCAAGAGGTTGTAACTGTGTGATTCTATTATAGTACACTCCCCAAATTATAAAACCATAAAAATAGAGAGCAGATTAGTGGATACTGGAGGTTAGGGATGGTGGAGAGGTGGGGGAAGGATGAGATTGTAAGATGGCAGCCTGAGGTGGGTCCTTGGGGAATGAAATAGTGCTGGCTCTTGGCTGCAGGGAGGGGTGCAGAGCTACACGTTTTGATAGGTTTGATATTTTGATAACCTGGTTTGACACAGCAATGTAATTATGTAAGATGAAACCACTTGAGGAAACTGGGTAGAGGTACGAAGTACCTCTTTCTGTGTTCTTTGAAACTTCTTGTGAATCTGTAATTATTTCAAAATCAAAAATTAGGGATTTTTCAAAAACCTGTTCTCCTGGTTTCTTTCTACTCTCGAATTGAGTGTCTACACTTACAATAACCTTACATATTTTTAATGCTTTGTGACTTCAAAATGCTTCTGCATAGATGAAATATTATTTCAAAGTTAAGTAACCCTATGCCATAGCTGTTCTGACGCCCCTTTGAAAGACGAGGAAACCAAGGCTCACTGTGTGTTCAGGGGCCTATAGTTGGGGTGTGTATGTGGGGGGCAAAACTCATATTCCAACCCAATCTATTTTCTCATCTGCAAAACAGGGGGATATGGCAAATCCAGAGGCCAGCCGGAGATGGCCGAAGAGGGTACATGCAGTTATGACACCACAAATCGCAGGCTATCTGTCCTTCTGAGTTAGTGTAAACATCTGGCCAGGCATAGACTGGACTACAGAAGTTTACAGAGAGGGATCAGACCCACAGAGGAGACTCATCCCATCCTAGCAATCAGTGCTACATAGCTAGAGGCATCTGAGTGGAGGCCCTGGGCTCCCCATTCTCTCAAGGCTAGAAGTGTTGGGACGAGAATCCCAGTGGCCCCTGGAGCTCCATGTTTCCAGGATGCCCTGCCTCCCTGGTAGATTTCCCTCTTCTGCTTCCATCATCCCTTCTCCCCATCTCCTGGGCTTCATTCCATCACACCCCACAGACCCTAATTAATGAGATACTCTGTGCCAAGGCAGTAAGCGGTGAGACTGTCTTACCAGATTAGTGAAGATGTATGTGTAATAGGCGGACACCATCCCTAGTTCAGCTGCCTGCAAAGGGAAGAGAAGGAGATTAGAGAGGAAAATACAAGCCTACCGGAAGTGAGTAAGCAGCAAGGGTTTCATGTGTCTGCAATTTGTTAGGCCCTTGACCCAATGGCACCACGCAGATAGAACATCTGATGGCTTCTTTCATTCCCCTTGACCTTGAAGGATGGAACTTAGAAACACCGGTTTCTAGCGTAGGCTGTCTCCACCTCCACCCTGCTCCCACAAAGCCCCCCAGTAGCTGATGTTCTCATGCACAACACAGTGTCATGGGTATCACTTGATAATACAGAAACCGACATGACTTTAAAGGAAATGAAGCAAAGCATAAAACAGACTGTGTAAGAATTAGCTCCATGACTTTGAACAATAACAATGGCTAACTCACCCACTGTTTTGTGTGTGCCAAGCACTAGAAAGCATTTCTCTTGATTAACTCAACGGGGTAAGGACTAACGGGGGAATCTGACAGCCGAGGAAACTGAAACACCAAAAGGCTGAGTCATTTGTCCCAGGTCACCCATCGCAGAAGTGGAAGAGATAGAATTGAAGCCAGGCAGCCTAATTTCATGCTTTTAACCAAACTGCACTCCCCCGGAGGACCATGACGTTGACAGAACTCCTAATACAACCCTCTGCGGGGCAGAGGCATAGACGGGCATCTGTGGGTTGCAGACAAATCCCAAATGAGCTCCACCCCTGTTGGGTTGGAGCTCGGGAGACTCATTGGTCTGCATTAATGTAGGAAGCAGATGAGTCATTCGCACACTATGGCCTTCCCTTGTAGTAAGGAACAAGTTGCCGGTGACAGGCCTCCCCGTGACCAGAGCACAACAGTGTGCCATCGCCCCCCAGTGTGCCATCGCCCCCCAGTTGAGACCTGCTACTTCAGAGCCGCCTCCCTTTTGTCTGAGCTCTGTAGCCATCATCAATGCCCCTCGCCAACCTTCCCTGTCAGTGTGCCCGGCTTTGAGTGTGACAGGTGTTATAGAAACTGACAAGGAGACGAGGTAAATAATGAGCCCCACTGTCCCCAGGGCTCCCATCCCTCCTGACAGTCAGTTAGATTTTCATAATGCATCCTCCAGCCCCGGGCCACTGGGAAACTGGTTTTGTCGTGACGATTGAGGTGCATGGGGGAGAAACAAGACCAGCGATGATTACATTTTCCTCTTACATAGCGCTCATCTCCCAAGGAATTCCAATAGCTTTGGCAGCACTCTTAAAGGATCCCTCCCTGCTCCTTTGAAGGACAGGCTGGGATAACCACATCGCCTCCATTCAAAGAGGAAACTGGCACACACAATGGCTCAGGGGCTGGGGCAAGACTCCGCAGGGGTCGTGATGGAGCTCAGGCTATCCTCCAGAGGCTCCTTCTTCCTCCAGCCAAGCTCCATGTCCTCCTCCACTCCCGAGAGCGTGGCCTGGCATGAGGTCCAGCCCGTGCCCTCCGGCACACTCACGCTGCACAAGGGGTAGCGCTCTCGCCTTTCCTCACCGCCTGGGCCCATGGCAGCCCACTGGTTCCAGGGATTGGGATGGGGGTAGGGACTGGAAGAGGGTACCATCAGATGGTTAAAACCCATTTTGTGAAATCTGCTGTCCTAAAGATAAAAGACAAGAGACCCTTGGTTTTTAAGACCTGAATTCTGGGTAAACATGGAGTTCGTTGCTGGAACAGCCGCTCAATAAAGTAGGGGATTACTCTGCAAATCCTTCTGAAATCAAGAGACAGCAGAGGGTTGCCAAGCTCGGAGGCCAGGCTCAAGGGAGCACAGCGAGTCTCCCGGAAGCTGCACGCGCTCTCTGCTCACACTGCTTCCCACCCCCCAGGAGACCCTAAGGCTGGGTGATAACCGGGAAGGAGGAGCATGGGGCCCCAGGGCAGTATGAGGGCTGAGTCTAAGCCTGATGCGCCTGGCTGCCTGGCTCTCTAGAGAGTCATATGGGAACATAGGGAACAAGGTTCTGGAAGCTTCCCTGGGAGGCTTTGGTGTGTTTGGCGTCAAGGACACACAAGCTGAGGCTGATAGGTGGTCTCTACAAAGCCCTCCACTAGCCCCCAACAGAACTGTCTGCTCATGATGTGCACTGCAGAGGGGTTTCATCAAAAGCACAGCCATTCAGATAAGTGTGTTTTTAATGAAAATGCCCAGGACTGGCAAGGGCACCACAGGGCGCCTGTACATTGCTGGTGGGAGTATACATTGTTATGGCCTTTCTGAAAGATTATCTTGGTGAATCATTTCAAAATCCTGAAAGGCACGCATACCTTTAACTCAGTAATTCCACTTCTAGAAATTAATGCTAAGGAAATATTCATGAATGTGCATAAAGATTAATGTACAAAGATATGCATCCCAGGGCTATTTATGATAGGAAAAGATGAGAAACCACCTGTATCTCCAACAATAAAGGGGTGGTTTAATAAACTTTGGTACACCCATATGATAGAAGATGATGCAGCCATCGAAATAGCTGCAGAAAAATATGTAATGACATGGGGAAAATGCATGGCAAATAATTAAGTAAAGAAAAACAGGTTACAGAAAAGTAGGTGAAGTGTGGTAATTTTGGAAAATAAAAAAAGTGTCTAAAAAGGCATAAAAGATAGATATCAAATTTATAGTAGTTAACCCTGGGTAATGCGGTTGTGAATGATCTTATTTTCTTCTATGTGCTTGTCCATATTTTCCAAAATTTTAAGAGTGAATTAAAAAACAAACCAACCGAGTCTAATAGCATATGCTGGGAATCAAGAAATATTCTTGAGAATCCAAAAAGGGGTTCAGGCAGCTCCAGGGTTTGGGGGGACATCTAGCTGAGTGGAGGCTCTCCCTCCCTACTCCCCACTCAGGCTGTATCTCTCTTGTGTCCTGAAACTTAGAGGAACCTTTCCATCCTTCATGACTTATTGGTCACAGCCCCAGACATAAGCAAAGAGGAAAAGGAAGAAGAAAAGAGACAACTCTTGTGCGTATGTGTGTCACAAGCTGGGTGCATCTGGAGCTATGGAAGATTACTATGGCAACGGACTGAAGGGACAGTCCTTGGCACTGGAAGAATGCATTCAAACCTCTTACGAACTTGGAGACAAAAACTAGTTGGGGAGGAGAGGTACAGAAAAAGGTGGGAGGGAGCGGGAGAGACAACTGGGTGTCTGCGGGCTCCTCACAGCTTGGCAGAGGTTAACGAGGAGCCTGGCTTCCCCAGTGGAAGATGGCAGGTTGTGTTGAAGTGTGCAATTAAAATGGCATTAGAAGAGGCCGATGTGGCTGAGACCCTGGGGGAGCTGCTGGGAACTGCCTTGGAGTCTGGAAGCGGGGTGCACTCTGTCTGGGGTTGCACCTCTTATCCAGCACCAGCCTAGAAACTGGTACCCGGGGATTTCACTGTAGCTGTGTCCAGTTGTTTGTCCAGAGAGGCCCTCAGCCACCCAACTTCTGTCTCTCACAACAGCACCCCTCACGGAATTCCATGCAAGTCTGTTCTGACTTGGAGGTTGGCAACCTGCCCCTCTGCACGCTGGGGGTTGTAGAAACTGCCCGACTTGCTATCAGAGACAAGGGGTGCAGGCTCTCCTCCTCATGGGGCGAGTCTTGGACAAAGCTGCTCATCTCCCAGAGACTCAGTTTCTTGTCCAGTGAAGACATCATTGAGAGGATTACACTGGGGAGGGACGTGGAAGCACTTTGTAAACTGTCGTGCGCCGTGAAAGGATTACACACAGGCTGACAGCTGGCAGCGCACACACAAGACAGCCCCAGTTTCAAAATGTAGAAATACTTCTACACTGCTTGGCAGACAGTCAAGAACCATCCAGTCCTAGCCCATCCTGGGAACCCCAGGACCCTTCCTCAGAGGCAGGGTCTCAGGCCGCCCTGCGGGCCCAGGGGTTAACTATTTTGACAACCTCATTGTGCTTTCTCCTTTCAGGAGCTGATCACTGAAACTGATGCACAGGGTAGCAGGCCCAAGCCCGGAGCCCTCAGCCATGGCACCCAGAACACTGAGGCACGGCGGGCAGGGGAGGAAGGTTGTGAGCTGTGAAGGAAGGAGGGGGGGGCTGCAAGGTGCCACCCACACCCGCCCGGCCGGCTCCCACCTTCAGGAGGATGGTGTGGGACATGGAGGCGTTGGCGTGGATGATGATGGTGGCTGTCTTGTCGTCCCGGATCTCCTTGAGGAGCGGGGTGGGGTCCCGGGTGTCATCCAGCATCCGGACCGAGAGTGTGTCCTTGGAGATAAGGAATTGCCGGAGCAGCTTCTCTAGGTTTAAAAGGCCTGGAGGGGAAGAGATGATGAAACCCCTGAGGGTCCACAGAGCTGCCTTGGGGAACAAGGGCAAAAGCGGGACCTGCCAAGAAAGGCCTGAGGCAGCGTGGCGGAGCTGCCCCTCTGCTGGGGCTAAGCAGCCCCACCTTAACCTGAGTCAGTTTCTTAACTTTGATGGGCCTCAGAGAGCCCATTTAAATTATGAAAGAAGGCTCCCATGAGTCCTAGGCCTCCTTGACAATGGTCTATTCAAGTAAGAACACGGAATCCCTGCCCGCGGGGACAGCGAGATCCAGTGGCCAAGACCTGTTCAGAGACCGCCAGGTCTGGATTCCTTCCCCTAACCTGGCCACTTACTCACTGGGTGACATTTGCATGTGGCCAGGTCTCTTGGCCCCAGTTTCTTCATCTGAGAAATGAGAATGTTAACAGCAGCCTAGCCAGGCTGTAGTAAGGATTAAACAAGGTAACAGGTGAAGAACGCAAGGCTGAGCCTTCTGCAGGCGCTCGGTAAACCCTCATAAATGTTACACCCATGCCCAGGAAGGCCCACGTTTCCATCGTGGAGGTGACGCAGCAGTTCCCCAGATCACAAGGCCCAGAATACAGGCTAGCAAAACCCTTTGAACGCCTCCGAGCACAGGGACTGCATTAAGATGAGGTATTATTAAGACTGTAAAGGAACAGGCTTTGAACTGCACTCCAGCAGGCAATAATGTGGGCCTAGCACAAAACAGAAAACTGGGAGTGTGAGCGAAGGACACTCTCCCCCGTCCCCCATCCAAGCTGTCTGCTGTCCAGGGGCGAGGTGGGGGTGGGGGGGCTCCGGAAGAATGTTACTGAGACACAAGGGGCTTAATTCTGCTTTGTGTCTACAAAGGCAGGGTGGAGGAGGGTGGGTGGGTGTGGAACCCTGGGAAGCAGTGGTCTCAACTGCAAATGGGAAGAGACCTACAGGCATTTACCCTCTAAAGCAACAAGAGGAACATTTACTGAATTGTTATCGAGTGCCAGGGAATGGGGTAAGCATTTCACATGGCTCATGTCAGTGAAGTCGTCACAGCACTCCTCGAATATTTGCAATCCCCTAGCTCGGAGGGGCGCGTGAGGCGGGAGGGAGAGCATCCCTCCAGGACCCGCTCCGCACTGGTTTTGTGGGAAGGGCCGGCTTTCCAGCCCTGGCCCCCGTTTCCGCACTGACTAAAGGGATCTCAAACACAGGACAGCCTTGAACACTATCTGAAGACCCCTCCCTGCACAGTTTACTCACCCTCCTGAGCCTTGAGGAGCAAAAGGGAGCAGGGAGGGGAAGTTCTGAGGAGTATCACATCCCCATCCCTTGTTTTGCACAGAGGACAGCGCTTACCTGGTCACACATGGACACAGCTGGGCCAGAGTTCCCATCACCCCTCTTCCCTGAGAGCAGGCTGTCTCTGAGGCCAAAACAACGCAGGAGACGGCATGCATAGAACCCTGGGAACCCAGGGACACGCATCTGGGCTTAGAGAGGAGAGTGCATATTTGGTGTGCTCTGTTAATAATGAACAGGGGCCTGGCATGATGGAGATGGGAGCTCTGGGGAGATGGTGCCAACTCCTTTTGTCCATCGGGGTTCCAAGAAGGAATGCTGGGGAGCCAGAGGCTGTGGCAGGGAGGAGGAAGCCCAGGGGGGGTCTGTTATTCACAGAGAAGCTTCAGAAACGGCCCAGCAGAGTCAGCCAAGGCCTGGGCTTGTCCTGCCTTCCTTCCTCCCACAGCCTCTCAGAGAGCTGCACCTCTGTCTGTGCCCCTCCAGCCCCTCACCACCATCAAGTGTGGCACTGACATTGTTGGGGTGCTTCCTGCCAAGCCTGATGTAGAGGGTCTGAATTCAAGCTCAGGGTCAGCCCTGGCTGCTGTGTGACCTCAAGAACCATCTATCCTCTTGGAGAGTCCATTCTTCACCTGTGAAAGGGGCGTGAGATGAGATGCCTGGGTCTGTCCCTGGCTGACACGCTGCCGCCAGCGGTGCAGACTGTGCGTCCCGTGCAGGCCCCGCCCTTCAGAACCCTAGAGTCCAGGCACCTGCAGCTAAGTCTCCAACAAAGTTCAGATCACGTCCCTGTTTTGTTTGACAGCCTAAATAATCTGGCAGCTGCAACTGGTCTTGAACGGAAGAGGGAGAGAATATTCACATCTTCCTCAGAGAGGATGTGAAAAGCAAAATTGCACCTGCACAGGGTCTGAGCACCTGAACCAAAAGACTTTAGAGCAAGGCAGATGGGGCCACCTCCTTGGCTCAAGAGAGACCTTCTTGCTATGGGGGGAGGGAGTGCACGATGGGAAGTGAGAATGGGGGGGCAGTGGAGGGCCCTGCAATGTAGCAGGAAGAGTCTTTGGAAGCTGGTTAGGAAAGATGCCAAATCCCCCGGGAGTCTTCCACCAGGCAATGGAATTCAGCGGGCCGAGAAGGAAAGCCTGGGGGATGCCAGCAGGGTTCCGCACAGCAAGGAGATGCCTGGCAAAGGCAGCCCAGGGGCCCTTCATTCCTTTAAAATTGGCAGGTGCACTGAGATCCAAGGGAAAAGAGTCCCCCGGATGTCAGATAAACTGGGGACCCTACGCCAATCAGAGCCCAGCATGCCCCATGCCACTGACCCTGGGGACATTTGGGTGTCCTGTAATTAAGCAAGCAGGCTCCCCACATCTACCAGTTACTTTCTGTGTGCTGAGAAGCCGGGTAGGGACAAGGGAGGGAGAAGAGCAGCGAGTATCCAGGAGGGCTGCATCTGCACTCAGGATCTCTTATTAGTCACCCCTTTCCCCAGTGTGAACCCCAGCTGGGGCACCACAAAGAGCACAAGGCTGGATATGGGCCCCCAGTCCAACTCTGCTGGGTAGACAGCTAGTGTGGTTCCCACCCCCCCCCCTGCACCTCAGTGTCTTATCTGTAAAGTAAGGGAAAGGACCGCCGCACATGGTTCGCGAGAGGATGTCAGAGAGCAGAACAGCGTCTGTCATCCGAAGTGCTGCTCTCACCCCTCCCACACCCACTGACATCGCAACTGTAACTTCATCCGATATCTCTAACTCCTACAGGAGTTATAATCCAAAACATGGCCCTTGGTTACAAACCAGATGCCATATTTGATAGCATAGACACATGCACATATGCAGATACAACATCTGTACTAATCATTTCATGATGTTGAGTAGGAATCTCATTTCAGTCTTCTTGGTCTAGCCCCATTATTTGTTGGTGAACTAAAGACTTGGTGGGGAGAGGTAGAAAGACACTCTACATTCTACATTCTAAAGAGCAACAGTGCTGGCGGGGACAGAGTCCATGTCCTCTGAGAAGCAGCTGTAGGAAGAGGGCGCCTTGCTGGGGAAGAGCAGGAAAGGCTGTCACAAGACACACTTGACCTTGGCAGCCTTAAGGCCCACAGCCAGGAACAATGAGTGGATGGAAGTCACAGAGAAACAGACTTAGCTCAACACAGGAGGAACTTGAGCTGTTAAAAGATGTAGTGAGTTCCCCATCACTAGGGGTAGTCAAGGAAAGACTGAAGTCCCTCTTGGAGGATTCTCATAGCAGGAATTAAACCAGAGGATGGAAAGTTGGATTAGAAGAGTGGGCGATAAATCTTCCACCCAGAGATTCTCTAATCCTATGAATCAGAAAAGAATACTTTTTAAATCCCAGGCAGGGGAAGGAATTTCCGGAAGAGAAAGTATAGCTTAATTACATTAAGAAAATTGTGAGTTTTTCAGTGCAGTATGGCATTTTCCAATTATCATTCTCCTCACTGCTCTCTCTTTAATGGCGCGAAGGGATTTACCAAAGGCAGCAGTCACCAGAGGGGTTAAAAACTGCTCTCTTCCCCCCACTCCCCTCTACCTCCAGCCCAACCTTCCTCTCCTGGGGGACTCTTGGATCCAGCAGCGGGTTGTCCTGCCAAGTCCAAGGCCGAGCGAGACCTGGGGAACCTATTAGTCTCGCTCAGGATGCAACGGGACGGATCGATGAGAGAAGCAGCAGGACACTGTTCTAGGAAGGCGGAGGGAGGCTGGCTTCTGGAACTGGAAGGCAGGGGTTCAGGCGGGGTGGGAGGAGGCTGGGGAGACAGTGAAAGTCACGGCTTTGTGCAGGACAAGGGCACAAATATCCAAGTAACGGGTCTGCAGGGGACACAGAGGACCCTGTATCCAAAAATAAAAATAAACACCCATTTCAACTTCTGCTGCTGCTCTTGGCAGCAGACTTAGGTTCTGGAGAATGCTAATATTCCCAGGAAGGGTGGTGCTTTTACATTTTGTGGGAGGTAGCCATGGATGGTCACCTCAGGGGACTGTGGTGGGATTTAATGAGAGTGTGAATTCATCCTCAGTGCCCTCCAGCCGGTAAGTCTTCATTCCCATCTGGGCCAGAACCATGGATTTCACCTGCTCCTGGGTTTGCCCCAGACCCCACCTGGGTGAGGCTGCAAGAACCGGCAGGGAGGAGAGGAGAGAGGGGCGGAGGAGCAGGCTGAGGCTCTCCGTTCCCGAGGCAGGTCTGCTGGCCAGCTTCTCTGAAGGCCAGACTGGGGCGAGAAGAACCTGGCCTCTGGGTGCCCCTAGGCCATCTGACTTCAGGGTCTTTTGGGCAGCCATCCCTGTCCTGGGAATGGTTTTCAGCACTTTCTAAGCTTTTACCTAGAGTTGATTTAGCCATGCTAGTGGTCAAGGAGGTAGGTGTTCTTAATATTATGGTGGAAATAAAATCACTGAGGTGGGACAGAGGCAATGACTGAGATCATTGAGCTGGGGATCCTGGCACAGGCCCAAGTCCAAACCCGGGTTTTCTGGTTCCAGCTCTGGCCTCTGATTCACCACTGGAGTTGGCAAGGGAAGTCCCCAGTCCGCCAATGAGTAGGAAAGATGTTCTTCACGTCTGCTCTTCCGCAGAGAGGATGAGAATGTTTATAGAGTCCATCTTACATGAGATCACTTAACACCCTTGGCAGAGTGTTTTGCATGTAGTAAGTGCTCAACAAGTGGTCAATTTTGTATCCCTGTGAGCAAAAGGCCTCCCACAGCGCCCCCTGGAGACAGCACAGGGAAAGTCCACTACTGTCCCCTTAACTCCTGGCTCTCATTCCCCACTGCCCCATTCTCCACCAGTTTCAGCCATAACAGGGCTGCAGCATGGAATAATAGTCATTAAATGTGGATCAGGTTCTGGGCACAGATCCTTTCCACCCAATTACCCTGAGAGGTATTATTAGCCTCACTTCACACAGGAGGAAACTAAAGCTCAGAGAGGTAGAGTGACCTGCTCAACATCACACAGCTCAGGAGCAATGGAATTGCTTGGCATGATTACCTAGATGGGGCTCTTTGGACTGTACCATCCTGCATTTCTTTTCAGCTGCACTTCCTCCCCAGGACATCAGAGTTTATGCCTCAACAGGCTGGACTGAATTTAGCAAACACACGGTAGTTTCAGGACAGAGCCAAGCCTCTGCTTTCTCTGCTACAGGTTCTCACCTGTCCTTGTTCAAACAGGATCCAAGGACGGAAGGAAAGGAAAAGCTGCGCTTGCTGAGCACTCCCTAGGTGTGGACACTGTGTATGGCATCCTATTTAATCCCCTCAGTCACCCTGGGAGGGCAGATGTGACACCAGAGGCTACAGAATGTCCAAGTCACGTTCCCAAGATCACACAGGGAATAAATAAGGGACAGGGGATTCTGCGCCCAGAAAGGACACACCGCCACAAAAAGGGATTTAAAATACTTAGAAAGAAAATGCCAAAGCAAGCAACAAAAACCAAAAGAATATTTCATCTCTGTGCAAATACATGCTACGCTTGCGACAAAGGAATCCAAAGCCCTAGGTCCATCGTGAGGGTTTCAGAAGGTAGCTCTGTGGCAGGGCTGGGTGATCACACCAAACAAGCCTCAGGGCCATCTTGGGGAACCCCAACTCTCCTTGCAAGCCCCGATAGCCAACTGCCCCCTGGTCTGTGGGGATGATCAGGATGACTATCTGGGGTCCTTCCCCAGCTTCATTAGAACTTGGCATTTGTAGAAGTTCAGATATTTTTTTCCCATTAAAGGAAAATAATATAACCTGCAATAAATCTCTGCTTGGTCCAAAACCTTCTTATTAAAAATCTCCTTTTGGGAAGAAGGAGAGTAAGTGGCATGATTCCCCATGGAATGATCTCCGTTATGCCTAATTTTGATGGCTGGGAAATAGAATTAGATTCCTGTTCTTAATTTGACTTGCAGTGTCTCTCAGTCCTGCATTAATAAGGAAGACGGAAGAGTGTCGCCTCCCAAGCTCTCTGCTGCATTTCCCTTCAGTCCCTCAGTTCTTCATTCTTTGATTAGATTTGTAATCCTCTTTGCCCTCAAACTTGTGCTTTACCCCACCTTCTTTTCCCTGGCCCTGGCTGGTGGGGCTGAGTCACTCAGCAGTGTCAATGTCAAGGGCACCGTGTGGTGGATGAGTCCTCTGGGCTGGGGGCTGGCCTCTCCGGCATTGGGACGGGCTCATCTTCTCAAGGACCTTGTCTGCGCTCTGCCATCCCACAGCCTGCTCCAGGGAACAAAAGGACACAATGTCCTTCATCTGCATCTGGCCTTCCAAGACCTGCCAGGCAGAGGCCATCCTGAGCCACTGCTGAGGTGTACGTGTAGGCTGGGGGGGAGGGGGGGTGAAAGGGTGAGGGGAAAGGAAATGGTCCTCTGCTCAGAGTCAGAGGACCTTGGCTTTGTAGCTTTGCCATCTACCAGCTGTGTGACCTGAAGCAAATCCCTTAACAGCTTCAAGACTGTTTTCTCAGTTCTTGGATGACTGGGGTGGAGGGAGGTAAGGTGGAAAAGCATTAAGTGAAAAGGCTTTGCAATCCTTGAGAAAATGAACGTCAAGGAGTATCATAATTCTAACGGAAAGCACCTCCGGCAAGGAGGGAACAGTATCTAGCGCAGCATTCAAAGCCCATTAGGTGCTTAACAAACATCTGAGCAACTTACTTTTCAAAACTCAGGAAGACTCAAGGCAGAGCAAACAGGACTTGTCCTAAAAGCAAGAGGGACTGAGGCTAGACACAAGAACTTCCATAGTTGCTGAATCCAGCACTGAGGAAGAACACAGGAGACTCTTTACCTGGAGCAACTTATGGCTTGTCCTCTGTCTCTCAATATCCCCTTCAGCTCAGTCCTGTCTGAGGGGGTTGCTGGCAGAAATTTCAGGGGAGGACCCTTGATTTTATGGTTCAATGGTGGGAGAAAGTCACATGAGGAGGGCACCCGACATGTTTCCCAACCGCGTTCCATCACATACTAACATCCTATGGCTTTTGGATCCGGATCCCTTGGGGGCTGATAGTCAAACCAGTTTGGAAGATGATACAGTCAACAGCTGTTTTGGCCCCAGAACCATTCAGGGCATCAGTGCTACTAGGTGCTGTCAGTCTCCATGAGGGGGAAACACAATAGAAAGATTGAATAGATCAAATATTTCTCTCTTTTTTTGAGCATGAAACTCTTGGGCCACAAAGCACTTATCTACGGCAGCACTGTTCCATAGAACTTTCCGTGAGGAATGTTCTCTCTTTGCACTGCCCACATATAGCTGTTGAGCTCTTGAACTGTGAACTAACTGGATTTGAAATTTTTATTTTATTTATTCATTTAGTTGTTTTTATCGAAGCACTATTGCATTATAATAATTCTATCGGTTTCAGGTGTGCATCGTTATAAATCGACATCTGTATACACTTCATAAAATGGGGAATTCTAACACCTCCAAACCCACTGGGCTGTAACAATTAAAGAAAATAAAAAATACATGTCATTGGTCTCTGTTACTTTGATTCGTGGGTAGCACCGATCAACCTGGGTGGAAGAAATGAATGAAAGCACAGTGTAGACAGTCAGGTGCCAGGCCAAGTAAAGAAGTGGTCCTGATGGTGCATGGGGCGGGGGGCGGGATTTAGTTTTCAGATGCTGTAGGGATTTCAGGGAGGAGAAAGGACTTAAGCACGCTGTGGTTCCCAGAAGCCATCAAAAGGAACCCTGTCAGAGATGGCACCCTGTTGCCAATACAGTCCCCTGGGACCTGCAGAGTGACACCTGCACAGGTGAGCTGTATGGGACGCAGGTGCCTGGGACATGGGCACTGGGCTCCAGTGGCAACCACTGGCCAGCACCTGCCTCACCATGCCGAGACACAGCTGCACCAGGAGCACACAGATGCACAGATCTGTCAGAAGGGGCTGGCTTAAATTAGTTAAATCTCACAAACACTAAATTTATGTCACAAATTGTCTGCGAGTCAGAGAAAATGGATTTCCAAAACCTGCATTTGCAAAAAAATGCTTTATCAGGAATTGACCTTGAACCTTGTTCCATCAGCGAAACCAGCTCTCTAGGGGAAGAAGCTCTTCAACCCATCATGTACAAATGCATCCAATTTTGTATTTTCCCTCTCTCTCTCTCTCTCTTTGTAGCTCCTTAACAATGAGGCTGAAAATGTGGGAATTGAGTTTGCAGATGCAAAAAAGGTTTGGCAGTTGGCCAATCTCCCTGTAACCCAGTTCCTCCCTGTTTCATCCACGCCCAGGGTGTTCTGGCAAAGGGAGCTCCTGGACCTCTCTCATACACACATGGACAAACAGCCAAGGACACGCGGGGATGCCCACATCCACTAGCTATCCTCCCCATGCTCTGCGGAAGCCCTCCCCTGCCTGGGGTCTCTCCAGCCAGGGTCAAATCAACCACGTGGAAATGGACCTGACCTGTCTGGGGGGCGGGGCCAGCTGGGGAAACTTACATTCTGCTTTGGCACAGATGAGGCAGGCGGTGGTGCAGTTGAAGAAGTTCAGGATCCCAGCGACAGCCACGCTGATGTCGGTGTTGCTGGGGTGGAGGTTCAGGGTTGTGAATCTCTGGAACTGGAACTTGATAAACTCCTCTGGGGCCACTTTGAAATGAGGGACCTGGGGGAGGAGCAAAAGTGGGCAACAGGGCGGATCCACGATGAGTGAGAAAGAGAATGAAGAGACAGGGCTTGGGAGGTTGGGCTCTTCCATGCCAGTGGGAGAGGGAGGTTGTGGGGCCCAAGTACCCGATCCTGGGGAGGAAGACAGGAAAGGCTTAAGACAGGAAAACCCAGGACGGGAAACTCTGTGGCCCGAGATCGGCACCGTGCCCGTTGGCATGGGGGCTATGATCCTGAGAAGGCAAAGGAATAGGCCTTTATTTTCAGAGGAACGGCTCACAGCTGGGCAGCAAGACAGAGCGCTCTTAAAGGGACAATAGTATTTTATCTGTAGCTAATAAATCATAGCACAGATGGGAGAAAGAGCAAAACCTTACCCTGTGGACTAAGAAAGAAGCCCTGTCAGCCCCGCTGGCCAACAGGTGTAGAAACCAGCTCCCAACGACATCCTGGGTAAAGCCCTGGGTGGGTGCCTCCCTAGACAAGCACCACAGGCTGAGAAAGCATCTAGAAAGCCTCCACATGGGGCCAGGTAAATAAATACCTGCTTTGGCTTCATTAGGACAGTGTCAGCTTCCCTCTGCATCTATTACGGACATTTCCGGAAGGCACTGCTCCCGCCTTCTGCCTCTCTTCTCCCAGGAAGAGATGTTAACAGATTGTGATGGCTGCTTTATTGGTGGCCTAGGCTATTGGGGAGGTAATAGGAAAGTTAAATGTAATAAGCTGCCATCCACCTTGATTTTATTCTGTCACCCTCATCCCTGGAACCCAGAGCCAGGAGAGCTGAAGGCTACTTGGTATCTCTAGCAGAGATGCTGCCGAATCCTGAACCCTCCCCTTAAGACCAGTGCCCTGTGGGAGAGTCAAATTACATGTGTGTTGGTGGGGGGGAGTTGGGGATGAACTGATGTAACAGTATGTAAGATTGAGGGTAGATAAAAGAAAGAACTTCCTGATAGTGTGTTAGTGGGTTTCTAGAATGGATCAATCAAAATAATAGCAGAAGCTTTCTTTGTCTAGGCTGGCTCAGAGTCTGGGGTGATGTTGAGAGGGTCTCTGAAGGATTTTGCTATTACACTCTTAAGTTCCTGGAAGAAGTCAGATACCAAAACTCCTCTGAGGTTGGGTAAGGGGAAGGTAAAGATTTGGCAGAAACTATGGAGAGAAATCCCTGAGTTCAACTAAAATTAGCCCTTGAATCCCAGAGAGAAGGCAAGCAATGTTTTCTAGCAGAGGCAGGAAAATGCAGATTTGGGGAGAGCATGTGAGTTTTGATAAAAGACTCTAAAAAGAGAAGTTTACCTGGGTGTGTCACATAAAGGGACTTTCTTCTCCTTTCTATTTTTGTATTCCAGAACATCTGTCTAAAATGCATGACAAATGCACCTTGAAAGGAAACAAATGCCACAGAGGGGCAGGAGGGGGTCAGGGCTGGGACAGGGCAGGCGGCCAGGCTGGCTGGCTTACACCTTTGAGCATCTGACCAAGATCTCCCTGCTGCCCTCCACCTACCAGGCCCCACTGGCAGCTAACTCCCCCACCCCCATTAGCATCTACCCTTAAAGATGGCTTTGAATCTGTGGAGCCCGCAGATGGCGGGCGAGGGGCTACAGATACCAACAGGTGCTCCTTAGAGCTTTGGGATGATAAAATGAGATCTTGTGCATGAAGAAAAGAATAGCTGAGTACCTAACACGTAGTGCCTGTTCAGGCAAGGCCTTTCTCGATCCCCACAATCCCTCTCTCACAATCTAGGAGCTCCTGAAACACTCTTCGCAGGGGGTAGGGTTGAGTGCCCCCTGCAGAAAGGGGAGCTGGTGGGAAGGTCCCAGCACTCCTGCCAACTTAAAGGCTGCTGGGGGATTAGCCAGTTGCCCCGAAGGGTCGGCGCAGGGATGGCCCAGGTCAATCCTGCTGACAGGACAAAGATCGATCTATAGTTGAGTTGCAATTGCAAATACATCCAGGAAGTCACCATGGAGGGAGGGGGCACAAGAAAGGTGAGCAGAATGGGGTGGGGGGGCCAACGGGCAACAGCAAGGCCAAAAGCAGTAGCCGAAGGGCTATGGAGATGCTAGCCCCACTACACGTTTTATAAAACATCTATGACAACTCCTCTCTTTTCCCTAGGACCAAAGGGATTCAGTGTAAGGCAGTTCAAGCCTTATAAAATACTAAAATAAATGCATAATCAGAAAAGAAAGACTGTTCCAGAAGGAGTGTGACCAGACTGAGGAGGCGTAACCATCTGGCAGTTTCCTGGAAGGCACACCTGTCTGGCTGGTCAACCACACAGGGACAGGGTGGGTGGCTACAAATCGGGGTCTCCTCCTCTGACCTGAGATGCCAAGCAGGGATAAAGGAGGTGTCAGCTGAGATCACATCCCTGAACCCCAAGAGGTGGCTATTTTGGAGTGAGGGTGAGGGAGTGGGGACTGCAGGTGGTGGTGAGGAAAGGGTGAAGGGGGGAGGGCGAGAGCAGAAGCCAGAGAGCAGAGCAGGGGAAATGGGGAGACTTGGCACCCTCACTTGGTGAGGATCACAGCAATGGCTGGAATAACAACCTGCCGCAGATTTGAGCTGTTCCTTGGAGCACAGCAAGAGAGATTGAAAGGAAACATCAGGTCCTGCTTCCCGGGGGCCAGGCCCGTGAGGATCTAGAAGGGGCTGCAGGGAGCCAGAGGCTCCTTCTCTGGCTGGGGCAGGCTCAAGAGTTACTTCAGGACATCTGAGTGGGGAGGGGGTGGAAGCCACTAACGGGCACAGGTGCAAGAAAAGAAGGTTTGGGGACCTGGCCTACGGGACAAGAGCCGCCAAGGGTTAGGGCCACCGTCACCCAGCAAGTTAATCTGCAGGGAGCACGTCTGAGAGTGGGCAGTAAACAAGGAAAATAGCCAGCCCAACAAGGCCTCAGGGACTGGCCAAGTCCTCTGATCCTTTAAGAAATAGGGGGCCCCACGTGGCTAGGTGCCAGGGGGCCTGGTCTAGGCAGGGGCCTGACTGCCTCAGCAGGAGCGTCTTGCCGAGAAGGAATCCTGTTCTGCTGCTCAGAACTAGACGCTCCCAAGGTTAAAGCTTCAAGAAGGCTGAGCCGCCTGCCCCAGGGCCAGATACAAATGATCCTTCCTTGCCCTGTCCCTCTGCCAGGAATCCACCTCCCCACCCCCAGATTCTGACCTCAGGCCCCTCACCACCAAGTTCCTCTGTGCCCGGAGGAACTGGCTTGAAGGCCTTTGAGGTGACAGGGCTAAGAGGTGACTTTGCATTGTCTTCCAGGGATGTCAGAGGGAAAGGACTGGTCAAGTGCAGGAAGGACTAGGAGAGATTCCAGCGAAGACAGAATCTCTGCATTCCCAGGTTTGTTTTCTCTGGGGAACAAGGAAGCAGGGAGTTGGGGGGTAGGGGGCAGCTTATTACTTAAAAGTCATCCCGGACCATCTCCCAAGAAGCTAGAACTACAAGGGATGGATGTGACCCTTGGAAACTGGAGAGATCCAGGTCAGAGGTTACACCAGGGGAGGAAATCCTGATTAAGAAGTCAATATTGGAATCGGCAAATGAGGAAGAAAGCAAAATAAAGTCCTTTTTTTGAGAGAAGTTACAAATCTGAGGTTTTCAAGCTTTATTTTAGCAATAAAATGCACCAATGTCTTTCCCCAAAACATTCTTCCCGAGAATGCCAGCACAGAAGCTGACATCCACGGTGCTGGACACGCAAGCTCAGGTTTCTGCCTTTCTCATTGCCAGCCCTCTCCCCTCAACCCCACACCCTCCAGGGGCCCCCTGCAGAATGCTAAGGCTCAATTGAAAATCTTAGGAAACCCCTCCTTCGCGGCTCCTCCATCTAAACACAAGGGGAAAATACAGTGCTCAGCAAAGGAAGAGTCTCTGTGAATGACGGTGGCCGTCAGTAACACCGGCCAGGCCTTGATGGGCTCTTCAAGAAACCACGACAGCTCTGGGCCCCAGGCCCAGCCGCCAGGTCAGGCCGCAGGTGCCCCCCAGCCTGGCCCAGCACTCACCTCCTTCTCCCCACAGATGTTGCTGATGATGGAGCTGGAGGCCGGGCTGGAGGATGGTCCCAGGACTGCGACCAACCCCTTGGGGAGGATCTGACACACTGCAGCCGGCAGCAGACAGGCAAAGCGAGGGGAGCAGGAAAGGAAAGGAGGCACTCATCAGCTGGGGCATAGGCGACCGCCCCCTGAACATGGCCTAGCCCCCCAGTCTTCACCCGCAGCCCCCTCCCCTCCCCAGCATCCCTGCCCGCGACCCTTCCAAGCCCATTCGCCCTCCTCCTCTGAACTACTGGGCTCCTGGCAGGACACCTTTATTGGAGTTTATGGGTGATATTAAATGAGGAAATGACCCAGGTTATGACAACATACGGCCACGGCCAAAGGGGTGCATAAATCGCTGGGGCTGTCTCCAGAGGACAGAGGCTCATGGCAGCAACCTGCAGATTCAGCCCCGCAGAGCCCGCGGGGCGGGTGCCCAGGGGCTGAGGGTCCCGCTCCCAGGACGGACGGCAGCCCCAGCCATCTGTCAGGTCCGCTCACACATAAAGGAGAGTCGGGGGAAAGAAAGCAGACTGGCAGAGGGACAAATCGTAGCAAGAATGACAGGACAGAGAGAAGGTGGTCTCAGCGAAAGTCAAAGGGAGCAGGGGAGAGACGAGCAAGAATGTGAGAGGCCGCGTTCCTCAAGGCCTCTCCATTGGTTCCCTTCACTCAGACCGCTGTGCTGACGGCCCTGAGGGGCCAGGTGCTCCTGACCAGCTGCCAGCTTCCCGGCCGGAGGGCCACCTCTGGCTCTGCTCCCACACTCACCTGTCAAGGGGCACCTCCACTGCTGCCTTCTCCTGACACATTTCTGGACTCCTAGAGGTAGAATTAATCTTCCCCAGGGTTCCTGGGGCCCATGGCTTATCTCTCTGCTTAGATTTTAAGCCCCTTCGGGGCGGGTGCTGAATCATATTACCTCTTACTCCTCATGTCTCCCTCCCTGTGTCCCATACAAAGATGGCAGCTGCACGCACACTTCCCACTTGCAGAGTGAAGTGGGGATGAATGGGACATGTGGTGAGAAGAGGAGAGAATCTAAGACTTGAAAACGCTGAGACAGGAAGCAGTGAGAGAAGGAGAAGACAGACGGAGTGGGAACGTGAGGTCATTCTCAGGACAAGGAGCTGCGCTGGGAACATGCACCCAGAGTCCTGGTGGCCCCACGAGACATCCTCGGAGCTTGGCTGGGGCACACGTCCTCCCTCTCTCCCATCAGAAGTCACGCAGAGCCATTTCCCAGGCCGATAAACTGAGGCTGAGGAATCCATCTAAAGACCTCGTTGAATCAGCTGCAAAGCTGTACCTGCAACCTAGGTGTAATTCCTCCTAGGGGAGAGTCCTAGCCACTGGCTCATGAGGCCCAGGGGTGCCCCTGATGGGGAGGGTGGTGGATGGGGGACCAGGCTTCAAATTGCTTATGGAAGACAGACCCGAGGGGCTTTCTCTCAGGCTGTGGCTCAGGCAGGGAACCTGCAACATCCGGATCTCAGATGACCCAGAGGCTATGGAGAGCGGGTGCCCCACGGGGTCCCATCAGTGCCAAGTATCAGAACAGTCCCCAGTGGCAGGATGGCTGTGAGCAGGCTTTGAGGAACGGTCTTCCAAGTTCATGCTATTTCCTCATAAGTCATCTCATGTGATCTCAACCAACTTAACTGCTGCTAGGTTAACTGCTGGGTTCATCAAATCCTACAATGGGACTGGTAGGGTGGACCTTGGTTCCTGATTTTATCAATTAGGAAAGAGCATCCCAGAGAGGTCAGCTGGTCGAAAGTCACAAAGATCAGGGCCAGCCCTGGCATTCCAGTCTGTTGGCCCATAGTGGTTCGCTCTCCTCTCGCGCCGCCACCTGTCAGTCCTACTCCTTGCAACCACTTTACCCAGTTCTTCTTGACCCCTTGTGGTTGAACTCTCACCCATTTCATGCTATTGAATCTGCTTTCCAAGGTCAACAGCCACTTTTTATTGGTTCTCATCCTACTCTCTGTTTGCAGACTTGGTGCCGCTGACAGAATTTCATAAAGTCACCCAATCCTAATTCCCACTGCTTTCCTCATCACTCATCCTCACTTGTTCTGCTAACGCCCCTACATTCTCCCACTGCTACATTCTGTTTCATTCAGGCTTCACTCTCCCTGGGCAATCTCACCCTTACACGGGGCTTCCACTCTCATCTCTGCTCAGGTGATCCTACAATACTGTCACTTGTACCCTGGGATTACAAATCCTTGTTCCACCAGAGCCTGGACGGAGCCCCAGGCCTCCCCTCAAGCATCTGCACGTCCACAGCACAGAGGTAGAAATCACAGTCATTAAGAGCATGGACTCTGGTGGAAGACACTGCTTGGGTTTGAGTCTCGCCTTACCGCTTTCTAGCTGTGAGGCCTTGAATGGGTTTCCAAACCTTTCTGCACCTGCTTCTTCATCTGTAAAACCAGGATCCTCATAGAACCTTTTCAGTAGGGCTTTTGTGCAAATCATAGTGAGTTACTACATAGAAAGTGTTTAAACTAGTTCATTATTATCCCCACTTTACAGATGGGGCAACCTGCACTAAATCTAAGTAACTTGCTGGCGCTCACACAGGTAACAGATGGTGGAGCTGGCCTTGAGCCTGGAGACCCATCTGGCACTAAAGTCCAGCTCTGTAATTCTCCATTTTACCCCCTTAGCTCCTCAAGCTCACAACCTCAGTGACCCTGGACTCTTGCTCTCCTTCCCTCCATGAATCTACTCACTCACTGCACCAACTGGGCCAGACTCTGGCCGTCTGCCCTGCCGGCTCTCTGTCACTGGTCCAGGTTCTTTCCTTTACCACCTGACTCCTTGGGGGTCTCTCTATCGCCAGAATTCTCCATTTCCAATCCGTCTCCAACCTGGGAGGCCAATTATCACCCTAAAACATAGGTTAGTGGGCTCTCACAGAGTGGAGAGCTAGTTAAATTTATCTCTGCATCCTCCATCCCTAGCACAGGGCCCAGCTTAGAGTTATGAGCTCAATAAATAGTTGCAGAACCACACTATCATGTCACTGCTCAAAACTGTCCATGGAAAACTGGAAATGAACTCAGTGTCCAACCACCAGGGAACAGTTATCCAATAGTGTGCGTCATTTACCCAAATTGAATATTATGTAGGCATTTAAGAACCTTATAAATGGCTTATAATATATTAAAAATATTTATTTAACACTATTAAGGACAGAAGCAGGATATAAAATGATATGTACATCTATATGAAGGCGAAGACTAAGCAAATATAGAAAATGGTTAAGCACTGAGGAATGAATGGAAGATGGTATAAAAGTCCACATTTATTGAGTGCTAATTATGGCCTATGCAAAGCCCTTTCCATGAATTGGCTTATTTAATTCTCCAAACAACCTGATGAGTAGGTACTATTACTATGACCTTCATTGTACAGATGAGAAAACAGGCAAGTAGTTTAAAGAACAGAGACAGAATTCAAACCATCATCCCCAGCTTCAGAGCCAGCCCCTTAACCACTGCACCACACCGCCTCTCGGGGCTAATGGTGATTGGCTGGACGGTCATGGAACTCACAGTAGCCACTGGGACACGAGGTGTTTCTCTTCCCTTTCTCGGTTCTCACGAGCAGGTATTCCTTTCATAACACATCATTATTTGAAAAATGTCACTGGAAAATATTTCTTCTGACAGGGAAGTAAAATCCAAACGGGTCTGATCCCCTCAAGGTGCCCCCTTTCCTGTCCATTCTCTCTTGTCCTTCCTCCAGTTCACGTGAGCTCATCTAGAATATACTCTTGGATTTTGTATCTGAACCTAATCCCAAGTACTTTTCTCTGAGGAGACCAGGGATTCTTAAATTAGCTGTGGGTAGAAGTCAATGGCCTGTGAACATTTTGGGGGTGGGGGGGTGACATTATTTCTCTAACTCCTAAATGATCTTAGCATAGCATTCCCCTTCTAATCTGAATACAGCAATAAACCACAGTTTAGGGATACCTCTGTGACTTTGTCATGACAGATCACCAATGCTTTCATGCCACATCACAGTGCTGAAGATATCTTGAGGTTCTTCAGGATCTGGAAAGTTCTAAATTTTAAACACATCAGGCCTCAAGGACTTACATTCATAATTATTTAAAAATTATACTAGCAATCAAACTGATGCCAGGCTTGGTCATTTAATACATTAATAAAGAAGTACATATATTAACATATCACTATTAAAATACTTGAACTGTTATCTCCACATAATTGGTTTCCTTGGTCATTCTTTTATTTTATTCACTATAAAAATACTCGACTAAAAAAGGAGTCCATTCACATTCCCAGATCTCCATGGTTAGGCTGTCTCTTGCCCTTTCACCTGGTAAACTCTTACAGATCCTCCAGCACCCAGCTTAGATCTTGCCCATAGACAAGAAGGCACCTCTTCTTCCCTCTGTTTGTATCACACTGGTTTTCAGTCTACTTGGTGCTCGGGTTGCCTAAGAGACAGGTTAGCTTCCCTATTCTCTGAATTCTTGGCCAGCTTCTGCCCCAAGTTGTCTCATTATGTTGGATCTGAATAGAGAGAACTTTTTCCTAAAAATAAATTCTTATAAAAGGCCACAGTCTCTGTTCCCAGTTCCAGAATTCAAAAGGCTCTGAAACTGGATGGTTTTCAGCGAACTTATTTGGTGGCAAAATCTTATCTAAATAAAGAAGTGAAGCTATTTATAATATACATTTGAGTATGGGGTTCTGCCCCAAGTACCACTGGAGATACTAGTAAATGTATATAATGCGCTATAAGCAGCACATGACCTTGCCAGGATCCGGAAAGTTCTAAATTTTAAACACAACAGGCCTCAAGGACCAATGCCTGTTGTTCTGGGTATCCATCTCCCGTCACTTTCACTGGATAGAAAACCCCTAGAGGGCAAGGATCATATCTGGCCAGCCCTGGCAGAAAAGGAAAATGCTCAAGGGGTGTTTGCTCCCTGAATTGAAATGATCTAAGATGAGGCTGGTAAGACTGAATTACCATCTTCCCAGTAGCCACGGCCTGGCAATTTCCTGGGATCTGGGGATTGCTCTTTCATCCCCTATGAAGGACCCTGCTACGTTTATAACATGTCCTCAGTTCTGAAAGCATCCTGATTTTGCAGGCCCCAGGCATCTCTGTGAGGGTGTCTGAGCAAGTGTGTGAGGGGCTGGAGGGGAGGGAGTCACACTTTACCTCCGCCTCCCAGGGAGCAGAGAAGAGAGGGAACTGGGCGCCTGAGTGGCATTGCCATGGCAACCAAGTTTTCCAGCCAGCACAGGAGTTGGAAAGCAACTGCAGAGTGGCTGCTGGAATGGGGTGTTGTAAGATGGGGGTTTTCTTCCCCTCAAGATGCCAGCTGTGGCCTGGATTTGAAGTTCCCTTAGAAACCTGGCTGGACAGGAGGGGCTCATGGGAACTTACTTCTCACCCGAGTCTTCACTGGGAGGGAACGGGCCTGGCTGTGATGCAGGGGGGCCAGAGGTAAAATGTAGGCATCACCGACTGCAGGTGTCCAGGGAAGGGGCTGCCTCATGTACGGCTCAAGGAAGCAGGGGCCTCTCACTGATAACGTGGTCCTCGGTGAGTCTCTGAGCCCGTGCGGCCAACAACCTGGCCACCAGCTGCTGACAGCAACTCGGAGCAGAAGAGGCTGGGAGTCGAGTCCTCCACAGGAAAACACCTCACAGTGCTCAGCCCCGAGTGCGGCAGGAGGGCAAGGCCTATCTGCTGCGTGCCGAGCGCAAAACGTGAGGCCCTGAGTAAGGCAAACAAGTGGCTCGATTAATACCCTAGAACCTCTCCTCGGGTGTGAGAAGCCCGCAGGAGCGCACGTTCTCTGCTCTCCAGGGCAGACGGACACGGGCTGAATGGACTGGCCTTGCTGGCGCCTGAGCCGAGCAGGGAGGGAGAGGATGCCGGGTCCCTGCTCTGTCACGTCCACATGGGCCTCCCTGGTCAGACATCCGGGGAGCGAAGAGCTCAAGCTGCGTGGCTCCCCCACCAATAGCCTGTCATTCAAAGCCCCCGCAGGTCCCACCAGGGTGGGAGCAGCAACTCCATCTATAGGCAGCTTCCCTAGCGCCAGGCACCAGGCTGGCAGACACGTTGAATCCCTCCAGCCACTTGTGAGGGGAGAGGAGTAGACTAATTCTATTACTACTATTGCTACTACTGCTGTTACTATCACTACTGCTACTGCTACTACTATTACTACTGCCGCTACTGCTGCAGCCACCACTGTTACTACTATTGCTACTACTGCTACTATTATTACTACTGCTACTGCAACTACTATTACTACTGCCACTACTGCTGCAACCACCACAATTGCGATTGCTACTATAACTGCTACTACTATTACTACTACTATTACTATTGCTGCTGCTACTATTACACTTATTACTACTACTACCACCACTGGTATTGAGAGCTCACCCTCTGTCAGGCACAGCGCTAAGCCTTTTAAGTACATCATCGCGTTATCCTTGCAACAACCTCATGAAGCGAGAACTATTATTTCCATTTTACAACGAAAGGATCTAAGACCCAGGAGACAGACCGAATGTGCTGGAAGAGCCAGGATTACGATCAAGAAGCTGAGTTCTGACCACTGCTCTGCTGGCTCTCCCACACTGCCCCCTCCCACCCCTCAAATCCTGCTTTAGCTTGCCCATCTGTCACCGTGCCCCAAGGCACTCTGATTTTTCCTGCTCGAACACTGGCTCATGCTATTATGCCTTCTGCATCTTCTGGATGCCATCATCCACCTATTAAACATTCCAATGTCCTGCCCAGGGGCCTTCCTGACCTGAGCCTATAACTCTAGGTAGAAGAGCTACTGAGATCTATGCTATTTTTCAGATGTGAAGGTCTCATCCGGCTCCTGGGAAAGACTGTGAGCCTCAGTTTCCCCATCTATAACATGAAGAGGCCAGACCAGATGAATTCTAAGCACCGTAACTCAGTGTTTCTGAGACCACGCTGCAGATGTGATGTGACTAGCTCAGAGAAGAGGATCAAGGAATGTTCCTGAATGACTCATCACTATTCCTATGCCTTTCCCCTCTTACATTTTTTCCCCTCATCCTCCTGGACTGACGGAGGGGTGCGCACCTTCTCTAGCGGCAGCGCCAGGTCACCTGAGGGCACGCCCATGGAGCCTACCAGGAGCCGCAGAGCTTGTGGAGAAGGAGCAGCCGAGCATCGCGCGTCGGGAGCATCACGCAGGCCAGAGAACCAGCGCGCCTCCGGGTCTCCGGGGGAAGCAGTGTGGACAGCTGATAGCACGCTTGGCCTCACAGAGACAAACCGAGGCAGAGGCGAGGGCTTGATGGGACGGCTCCTGCTTCTAGCTCTGCAGTAAATTAAACCTCAAACTGGCTCTGGCAGCAACAGGGATCGTGCCTCCAGGTGTCTGGGTGATAAGAGGGTGGGCGTTTAGTTAAGCTCTAATACCTTAGCTTCGGGAGACACGCCGATCACGGGAACAGAGTGGGCAAGGCCTGGTGGGAGCTTCCTGTCCAAGAAAGGCCAAGATGAAGATAAGATAGAGAGGCAAAGGCAAGGAAGGGGCCAGGCGGGAAGGGGGTGACCTGATAGGTCTTGTCCATTCCTCTAATTTGAGATCTGTGGGCTGTGTAGACAGAGCTGGAAAGTCAAACATCAAGAAGCCTGAGGCAATGATGGCAGAAGGGCAGAGAGGTGCAGGGAATCAGACCTGCCTCCAAAGCTTGACGGAGTCCCCCTCATTTTAAATAAACCCACTCTACGAAAAACCAGATGAAGCAAGAAGAGGAGGGGTGATTTCCTACAGGTGTCCAGCATGCAGGGTTGAGATTAATTGATGTCCGGGGTGGTACTTCCCACCTCCCTTCCTGGTTTTCAACCATCAAATGAGGAGGCTGAACTCTGGACCCAACACTGTTCACTTCTATGCAACTCATAATCTCCGATTCTGAAATAGCCACTGCTCCCCTCAACTGCCATGCCCGCCCGAGTATAATTCTCCAAGTGTGACATGTGCGGACTTCCGGAAGCTCACACAGCACTGAGAACAGCTCCCCCGCCCACTGCAGGACTGCTGCTTTCAGGCAGGCCCTGGCTGCACCTGACAGGTTCAGGGCCCAAAGCCATTCAACTGGGTCTAAGTTAACAATGCAAATTAGCCCTGGGCCACCAGCCAAGGGAAGCTACAGCTTACTGTTAGCACACAACTGAGGAGTACCCAGGGGCCCCCAAGCTTACGTACTCTAAAGCAAAGCAGACTCAGTGTGGGAGAACCTTAACAGAACTGATGTGCACAAAGAGGGGATATAAGAAAGGATGTTACTAAGAAGTGTTTCTCAATGACACACTCAAAATTATCCACACCCTTGTAGGCAAATGTCTAGTCAAACAGGGTGGGCCGGAAATGGGCTGCTAAGGCCTGAAAGTCTGTCACAGTCTAAGGTACCTTTTGGCAGGGAATCATAGAAAAGGGGTTCTGAAGCAGGTCCCAGAAAGCTGGGACAAGAGGAGATACCACATCAAGAGAACATCATCATTGTCAGCCTCCCCACGGGTCTGTCACGTGTCTCTTCCAAGCATCTCTGCACATCTCTCCTTCACAAGTCTCCGCCATGTCCCCTCTCCAGCAGTGCCGGGGTGTAAGCTGGGCCGCTGAAGCAAGAGCCATCTCTCTAGCCCACCTACCTCTGAGTTCCACAGCCTCACCTGGCTGCTCAGCAATGCCAAAAACTCCTAGTAGCTAGTCCAGGGTGGCTGCGTGTACGTGGGGGTGGGGAACACGTTGTCTCCCTTAACATCATGACATGGAGCAGTGGGGTCTTGGGGTGGCCCCACCGGAACTTCCACGGACTAAAAACCGTCAGAGGCATCAAGTCCCTGTGTGGGGAAGAGCCTGTGAAAAAGACTGCCCCACAGGCATGCTGACAGCAAGACAGGCCCTCTGAGGGCGACCCAGAGCTACGTGTGCTGCCTGTAGGGGTAGCTGAACTTTGGAACAGGAGAGAGAGAGAGATGACAGTAAGAGGTGCTGGAGGCAGTCTGTGCAAAGGAAGAGCGAGAATTAGGTCAAGACAGAATCACTTACTGAATACCTGTCACGTGCCTGGGGCCAAGCCCCTTGACGACACTGTCCCAAGTCCTGCTCTGAATGACCCACGAGGAGAATGACCTTTACTCCCATTTTATAAACAAAGAAACTACGGCACAAAATGGTTAAATAGCCTCCCACAGTCATGCAGCTAATAAATAGTAGAGCCATGACTTGAACATGGTCAGGCTGGTTGTGAAGTCCCTGCTCCTGATCTGTACATTATACAGTGTCCCCAGAGCAGTGCTCCCACGGGGGTTGCCCCTCCCTCTCTCAGGCACCCTGTCTCCCTCCTGCCTCCCTGCTCTCAAAACTGTGCTAGCTAATAGCACGGACCCATCACCCACTCATAACCTTCACTTTGGCAGGGAAAGAGCTGGGCTGCAAATTTTCTATGAACTATCTGGGTGGTGTTTAAAATCCATTGTGGAAAGCAGCTCTGGTTTCAGATGAAAGGCCTCTGGGGTAGAAAGATCCAGAAGCCCTCTTTTTTACCAAATGCTAATCATGCCTCAAACATATTGAGATGTAAAAGCTGAACGAAGGGGTACTAGCTAATAAAACACTTGGTGCCTAAAAGAAGAGTATTTGAAGATGCCCCAAAGCTCTGTAATGTGAAATAAAGATATCAGTTTCCTTTATTCCCTTGATTCATCTTGCTTAATATTCTGGATAGACTGGCTTTACTAAGCTAGGCTTCATGGGTCATTGGGAGAGGAAATTTACATCTGCTAATCACCTCCATCCACAATGAGTCCAGCGTGTTTTCTGTTCTGCCAGAGAAGACCTGAAGAGCCAAGGAGAAGGTTTTCCAAAGTATGAACTACAGAACTATTTAGAAACCTGGACCCTCGTCTGAGACCGGCCCTCCTGAACAAAGAAACACTACAGACCAGATAGGAGATTCACAAGAAGTCATCGCCATTTCTTATTTCATTTGGAAGACCCAAAGAAGTCTAAATCTCCCTTGAATTGTACTAGAATCTAACCTCTATGACAACTGGGATCTCTATCTGTTCTCCGGGGAGTCCCCATTGCCTAGCTAATAAAACAGTTTCATAGGTGCCGACTGAAGATTTATTGATTGAACAAGTGAAGAAATGAATGACCACTCTAAAAACCGGTTCTCCATGCCCTCCTTTGGCGGGAATCTGGGCCCATTGGTCCTCTGACCCTGTTCTGTGTGGTAGGACCCCACTCTCAGCCTCTGGAAATGGACACTCTCCCCAAGGGAGTCATCAGGCCATCTGGTCAATACCTGTGACATGTGAGACCAACCATGGAGAGGTGAACTGAACCAATCAGATCCTCCACTGGGAATCCAAATCAAGAGGCACTGAGGGAAACGGCCAGTGATGTGCTCACGATGCGGGACTGTAAGCCAGCTGAGGGCAGGGATGTGTCTGCTTTTCTGCGTTGTTTCCTATGCGTGATATCCTGCATCATGCCAGGACTAGATCAAATGATCAGTAAAAGTTTCCTGAATGAATGTAAAAAGAGTCACACCTGCTTGGCCATTCTGGGGCAGGTGCACAATGAATAAGCCAGAAAACCAAGGCAGCAAAGAGGGCAGAGCATAGATTCAACACCATAAGAGCACTGAAGAAACTGAGCCAGATCTGGAGACTGGCTGCTTCTCCCTGTCCTCTGTGGATCATCACCATATCCTGCCCACCCAGCTTGGCCAGTGCCTGTGTGCTCCTTCTCTTTTAATACAAACAGTTCAGAGTAGACCACTGCTGGATTCACACACAGAAGACCAGATGTCTGACATAATATACTTGGGTAAGCCGTTCCGTTATTTTGTTTTGCTTGTTTGTTCTGTTGAGTGTTCTTAAAGGTTGAAATTGATTAGAAAGAGAGGAGTTAGGGACACCTCAAGGTCTTGGGGAATTGATGCTACCATCCTCTGGGTTGAGGGGCTCCTCTCCTCCCCCTACCCTCCAAACTGGAGCTGTTCACTTCCAGCTTAGCTATTAGCCACCAGCTCACTAACTGGGAAGCCATTGGGTAAAGTGGTCAAGGCAATCTCAGCAACACACCAGAGAAGTACAGGGAGGTGTAGTGGGTAGGGCGCTGGGCTTGCAGGCGGAAGGCATGAGTTCAGGTCCCAAGACCTCCTGAGCTATGAATTAGCTCTGTGTTTGGGCAAGTTCTTCAATGTCTTTGAGCCACAGTTTCTTTTGTAAAGCATGGATAATAACACTTAACCCTCAGGTTGTTGGGAGAATTAACAGCAGTGTGCTGTGCATAGTGGGTGACATTAGAGACCTACTATGTGTGTCTGTAAAACCTGCAACTCAGATTTTTTCACATTTTTCATCATTTAAAATCTCACAACTTGCAAGATTGGCCAAGAAGAGTTTAGCAGTCCCACTTCACTGATAGATAAACTGAGGTTAAACAGTCCAGTAAATGCCAAACTTCATCTCAGGTTGCATTATTCCCACAACTCTGCCCTCAGCACAAGATCTGACATGTAAGGACTATGTTAGCCTTGGACTGTCTGTATCCCTTTTTTTAAAATCATACACAGGTACAAAATGGTCAGGAAATGAATCTGTATTGGAAGGAATGAATGAGTAGATGGATGGAAGAATGAATGAGTGATATTCTGTCTCCATTCTCCTTTATATGTGATTTGCAATAAAACCTGGACATCTCATCCAGACTATGAATACCATAGGGCCTCATGGTGCAAGTTTCTCTCCCTCCCTTGGGAATACCTCACCACAGACCTGGCGATGGTTGCAACCCAAACACCAGCCCCACTTTCACCGGAAAGGGAAACAGGGCTGCCCCGCTCATTCTACGTACTGGTTTCTGCAGTCTCGTACTCGCTGTCTCGGAGGAGCTCAAAGATGTCCACCTCGACCTTGGCCTTGCCCAGTCTCTCAGGTGCGCGGTTGATGCGGTTCTTGGCCAGGGTGATGGAGAGCCTCTCCCCTCTGCTGCACTCCATGGGGTCATCCAAGATAGCAGCTGTGGGCAGGCAACCACAGGGAGACAGTTGGTACTCGGCCCTCTGCCGATGCTCTTCTCCTCCCTCCCCACCGCACCCCACTGCTGCCTTCCTCATGCAGGCAGCTTCTGCCCCTGTCATCTTCCCCCTCCACCCGACCATCCTCAGAGCTGTCACCAAAGCAAGTCCTTTCCACGCTGAAGCTCCTAACTTGCAGCAGTGGAGTCTGCTGTGGCTAGCCACCTTAGGACACCTGTAATGCCATGGCAGGCCACCAGAGGTCCCAGCTGCATGAGGGCCCAGCTATCATGGTACTCTCGGATGTGTGTCTGCATGCACACCAGGTGCACGTGTGCAAAGAAAGTGAGAAAGTGGCTGTCTTTTGAAAATGGTATTCTGGGCCATGAGAAACCGTCCCCAAGCTGAGGAGGCCTAAAGGAGGCCAGGTTTGAGAGGGAGAACAGCTGTGAGGTACTGCTGCGTGCTGGCTCCAGCCTCTGACACGGGTGAACAATGACGTGCACAGAACTACGCAGCTTCTCTGAGCTTCTTTTCCTCGCTGAACATTAGGGATAGGAAGATATACCGAGGATTCGGTGAGATAACAGATGTAAGTGGCATATCATACAATTTTACCCACGTGCCCCTCAATCAATGTGACTGGTTGGAGTGTTGTAGTACCCCAAGTTCCGAAAGCAGTATTAAGGATAAGTGTTATGGTAGCACAGAGACATAGGGTCAGAGCCCACCTCTACCCCACATTAGCTGGGGGACTTAGTTACTTTCACTTGCCAAATGGGGAGAAAGGCCCCCCTTGGGCTATGGAAAGGATTATGTGAATAATGTGTGTGAAGTGCTTAGCACAGTGTCTAGGGGCACAGAAAACACTCAATAAGTCTAGCTACTGAGTTCATTCATTCTCTTGGTAGAAGTCACAAAATTAAAAACACAAAAACATGTATGCGTATCCACGGTGGTACTATTCATAACAAAACAGCAGGACAATCCAAATACCTATCAATTGATAGATGGATAAGCACAGTGTGATGCAACCATACAATGCAACATAACTTTATAATAAAAAGCTGTAAATTGCGGGTCTATCCTACAACATGAGAACCTTCAAAACGTTATGCCACGTGAACAAGCCGGATGCAAAAGATCTACGCTGGCTGAACCCACTTATCTGAAAAGTCCGCCGTAGGCGAGGTATAGAGACAGAGAACAGATTAGTGGCTGCCAGGTGATGGTGGGTAAGTCGGGGAGAAACGAGCAGTGATTGCGAATGCATGGGGTGTTTCTTTGCAGGATGACAAAAATGCTCCAAGATTGATTGTAGTGATGGATGCACAACTGTGAATATCCTAAAAACCACTGAATGCATACTCTGACTGGGCAAATCGCATCACATATGAGTTATATCTCAATAAAGATATGACTGACAAAAAGAAATACCAAGTTTATCTTTCAGAGGGTGAAGGCCCTGAAGAGCAAGATGGGGAGAAAAGCCAAACAGATTTCATCGCTCGGGTTCCACACTGTCTCTCCATGGAGTCTTCCCATGCCTACTGTGACCCATTTTCCAAACCAAAAACCGGGACACAGAATATTGCAAAGCATTTTTTTTTTTTCAGATCTGAGGACTGACTGAGCCTTATTGAACAATACAAATTAGAACTTATGGTCAGAGGCTGGCCCTACATTGGGCCACAGAGTGTGTCCCTCGGCCTCGGCTAGGAGTGGGCCCCCGTGGTTAAGTAGCAGAGTCCAAGCAGACCCGATCTGATTAGACACTTGCAGAGCTCCCACCAGGCGACCTTAGGGAAGCGAGACCAGAACCAGACCTTGCTCAGGGAGCAGAAGCCTCAACAACTACACTTGGCTGCATCCCAGGAGGAGACTTTGGGAATGGGGGGCAAAGAGGGAGCCTGCAGGAGTGATTCTCCAGTGGGGTTCTGTGCAGGGTCGCTGGGTTTCCCCAGAGTTGTGAGAAACAAATATCTGTATTCAGGCCCCCAGCCTGCTGTATTTTGCTATGGCAGCCCCAGCTGACCATACCCCGAGGTGAGGACACCAGCCAGCCACGTCCCACTATAGAATCAGCACACGGACAGTCACTGGACACACTTGGAGACAGAGGGGTCATGTCAGGTCGGGCACAGGATGTGGGCATTTTATATGAAGGGGTGTACGGGGCCCCTCCGGCACTCCTGCCCTCTTCCCCTCCCCACACAGGACTTGGCCTGCACAGCTGCTCACCACGATGCCATCCAGTCCTCCTTTCTCTTTCCAGTCCTCCACCCAGCCCCTGTGCTGTCTGGCGCCGCTCCTCATTAGGTTTTAGACAATGATTAATTTCAGGTTGGGATAGTCAGTGGCACCAAACATATTGGGACCAGAATAATGAGTGACTGCAGGAACCAGGGCTCTGGACACCAAGGGCAGGGTGCAGGTTGAGGCCTGCTCAGGACACTAAAGGAACATGTCCCAACAGGTGTGACAAAGACACTCACTGTTCTTGGCTTCTAGCCAGGAGCTGGTGATGAAGGAGAGCAGGGTGCTGGGAGCAAAAGTGCAGCTCAGGCTCCTGGGGAGGCGGTGTCCCCAGGCCTGGCTGTCAGGCTGGTAGGCTGTGCAGAGCTCCCCCAGCTGCTTAATGAGGGGCAACTCTGTTCCCTGCTCCCCACCCTGGGGCTGCTCTGTGAGCAGGTGACCAGCAGGCATGGTGAGGTGGGTGTCTGGGACTGCAGCAAGGGCAGGGCTGAGATGGGGAGGCACATCAGATGGGGACCAGGTCGTGCACCCCCTTTCCAGTCATGGGGACTGTGCATCCATGACTCTTCCAACCCAGGTGTATACTACTCGCCCTGTCTCCTCCAGGCCCAGGGAGCTGGCGACCCCTCCATTTATACTGGGCCTTTCTCCCCATGAGCCAAGAGCTGTCCCCCCCAGCCCAGTTTTCTCTGAGTTCAAAGGCTCAAGAGAAGGGCAGCCTCATGACTCTGTGTCCCTCTGTGTCCTGAGCAGGCCCTCACTCCAAGCTCTTCTCCATGTTCCTGGCACCTGCCTAACACCACTCTGGGGAGCACAGTACCCCAGGGGTGCCTAATGCATGTAGCCATGACTACCCGGGGGATGGCGTCTCATCGCTGGCCTCCTCTCCATCCTCAGACCTCCCCACTGCCTGAAGGGCTGGTCCCAATGGAGTCTCCAGAAAAGCACCAGATCGCCCACAATCTGGCTTCCACACATCCGTCCAGCTGCAGCAAACCCTTCACCCCCGAGAGACAGCGCCTCTGTGCTAGGGGGACCTGGCTGGCCTTACACTCCCTCCTCCAAGCCTCTGCTAACACCATACCTCTCCCTGTTCCTCCTTTCCCTACCAGGCCTCTTCTTCCCCTCAAGCCCACCTCTTCCATGAAGTCCTCCCTGACTTCCCCAGCCCAGTGCTCTCTTTCTCCAGGATTTCCTGTAGGACATATCTTTCCATCTCTATAGAGGAGTTTCCTCAACTAGTTTGTCCCTTAGAAGCCCAGTGTTACCATTCCTCTGATTCCTCATCCCAAATCAATTCCCTCTTCCTTAGAACACCCACAGAAATTTCTCTGTACACTTCTGACTTTTATTATGTCTATTTGTCCACCCTTAAACATCGGCTTCTTGAAGAAATGGTCACGACTGATTCATCTCCATAACTGCATGATTATGCACACACAGGAGGTCCTTCATGAATGGTTGTTGAGTGAATAACTGATGCACGGTCATGTCTTTTCATGGCCATAGATCCCGTGCCTGTCAGTGCTGCAGTGTGCACGTCATGATGTGTGGGCTGAAGGCAGCCCCTAAGCATGGGGTGTGCAGGGCAGAGGGCCTGGGCAGAGACCTCGGGGCACCCAGGGCTGGGGCTCTCCTGCTCCCTGCCTACCTGTGTAAACTGGAACAGAGCTAGTCCTCCCTCCACAAATTCTCAACAGCTCAGACGTGCCCCTTCAAACTGGAAAATCAGCCTCCTAATCTTCCGTTTCTTCCAGAGTCTCATTGCTGAAGGTTTCCAAGCACTTCAATAACTCTTACCTCTTTTAGGGGTGGAATAAAGAGGTTTTACTGGAGACTCTTTATGGGCAGTATCTATAACACTGCCTGCAGCTTCTTGGCTCAGCCAGTTAGAGCCCTGTGCTAACAAGGAGAGCTGCTGAGCCCCCAGGGAAACGGTCAGCTTTGCTCCCAAGCTGGCTCCAGGTGCTTGCACCCGGTACCAGCCCCAGACCATCACCATCACTCACCCTGCACCCGCTTCCTCACCCCTGCCGGCCCAGATCATCTGTCCTGCAGAGGAAATCACACCATGGTGCAGGCCACTCTCACCACAGACTCACACCCGCCTCCCCCCTGGAGCGTAAGGCAGAAGCACCAATGGACTCACTCGGGCAGCTCCTGCCCACATCACAGGCTCCCTTCCTAGACTGGGGGCCACAGACTGGGGGACTTAAACCCCAGAAAGTCAATTTCTCCAGGTGTGGGAGGCCGGGACCTGAGACGAGGCACTGGCAGGGCTGGGCTACTGAGGCCTCGCTCCTTGCCTTGCAGGGCCATCCTCCGTCTGGTGACGCCTGTGTCTGACCTGCTCTCCTGTAAAGACGCCAGTGCCTCTGGATTGGGGTCCTCCCATGACCTCACTTTAACTGAGTCACCTCTTGAAAGGTGTCTCTAAAGACAGTCACATTCGAAGACGTGGGGTTTAGAACTACACACATTTGGGGAGAACCTCACTCCCCGCCGTGCTCAGCTGCCATCCCACACTGTGGGTCCACAGACTGGTTAAACAGGGGCCACTGGCTGGGAAGTTCCTCAACCTTGTGCCCCCATCTCTTTCCAACAGGCCCAGAAATGAGGACCTCTGCGCCAGGAGAGAAACCCCCCATCGACCTCACCACACTTTCCTTTTCTCCCTTATCTTCAGTTTTTCTCCCAGACCAGCTCTTTGCTAAAATGCGGCCAGAGTCCTCCCCTCGACCGGCCCACCTAGGCCCCTCTGGCTCCTCTTCCAGTCTCACCTTCCTGTCAAGCCAGGTATCTCAGGTGGCTCCTCGATGCCGGCTTCAGTTCTCCCCACAGTCTCCTCAACCCACTACCACCCTTCCTGTCCCCACCACCCCACTCACACTGTACTCAGAGAGCCACTGCCAACAACCTTTTTTTTTGGATAATCAGTAGACGCTTTTGACTCCTTGTCTGATTATATCACCAACTGGCACTAGGAAACGTAGTCATCTGCTGGGTGCCAGTCAAAGAACAGCAAAAGAAGGACACTACTCACTCCTCACATCACCCTATGACCGACTGTCCCACTTTACAGGTGAGAGAATCGAGAAAGAGGCAGGTCCAGGGACTTGCCTGAGTAGATGCAACCTTATGGGCAGCCTGGGTCCTAGGCCTGAGAGCTGCAAGGCTACTTCCTCAGGCTGCTTCGGTCTCCCCTTAGGGCTGACAGTCTGGAAGCTTCTTTTTTGCCTGGGTTTCCCTGGGTTTTCCTCCTGCTTCTCTGACCATTCTCTCATCCTTCTCCCACCTCCCCTTTAAATACAGATGAACCCTGCAGGTCTGTGCCGAGTCCTTTCCTTGTCTCCCTGGGAATCCTCCAGAGGGACACTTCACACGCGTGCCCACCTGCGTGATGCTGTCTCCACGTCAAGGTCTGATGAGCACCCCTCATCTCTTCAGACCCAAAGTAAACCCACCCTCTTCCTGCCTACATTCTCCTGTTAAATTCCTAAGTTTAGTCAAAAGCTACATAGGCCACGTGGCCTTGCCGTTATTCCTCAGCCCTCAATTGCTTCTGGTCTTACCTCCTCAATACTTGTAATTCAGTCCTCTTTTCTCTGTTCTTAACACTGTTGTCCGCATTCAGTCCTTTCATCTCAAACATGTAACTGCCACCTGTTAACTGTCACCTGGTTTTCCAGCAGCGCTTCCGCCATGGGATCTCCCCCGCCACACCCACGCACGGCTGCTAGACTGATGGCTCCAAGGTGCAAGCCCCTGCTTTTAGCTGTCAGTCTCAAAATAAATGGAATTCCTCGGTGTGGCACACAGACGTGATTCTCCCTCTCTTACATTGTGCTTCTCTGCTCATCCTTCTCCACCTTCTGGAAACTACTAAAGCACCATAGCAGCACCTAACCACACACATATACATGCACAGTCAGTGCTGTCACATGTCTGAATATTTTGGCTCACTCTCCTCCTTCTGGCTTCTCACCTCTGTTCATTGATCACCCTTATTCAGAATGAGTCTCAGCTCACACATCTCTTGCTTCTGGAACCTTTTCTGGGCAAGGAGGTTGATCAAGTATACCAACTATGCATATTCATAGGATCAGATCATTGTATACTCAATTTCAATGCTCAGTTTAGTCTTTAACTTTCACTCTAATTTTTTCTATCCCCAGTGCCTACCCCCTTGCCTGACATGTTCTATAAATGTTTGAGCCAAATTTGTCTTGGCTTTTAAGGGATTTTTTTATGTCAGCTTCTTTCCTTCCTTCAAAATTACTATTCTGAGCCATACATATATGGACAACTGATTTTGACAAAGGTGCAGTGAAAAAAAAGGTCTCTTCAACAAATTGTGCTGGAACAACAAATGGAAGGAAGGAAGGAAGGAAGGAAGGAAGGAAGGAGGGAAGGAGGGAAGGAGGGAAGG
>PVIJ01009874.1:0-64048 GCA_004024925.1 Scalopus aquaticus | reverse complement strand
GCATGTGTTTATCTTCTTTCCATGCTGAATAGTACTCCATTGTGTATATGTACCACATCTTCTGGATCCAATCATCTATTTTTGGACATCTGGGTTGCTTCCATACCTTTGCTATTGTGAATAGTGCCGCAATGAACATACGGGTGCATGTATCCTTTCCGATTAGTGCTTTTGTGTCCTTTGGGTAAATTCCCAAAAGCGGTATTGCTGGGTCGTATGGGAGCTCCATGTTTAGCAATTTGAGGAATCGCCATACAGCTTTCCATAGTGGCTGGACCAGTTCACATTCCCACCAGCAGTGTAGAAGAGTTCCTTTTTCTCCGCATCCTTTCCAGCATTTGTTGTTGCCTGTATTTTTAATGTGTGCTTAATCTCTAAATTTACAGCGTGTCTCTCCATACAAGCAATAGAAAACAAACCCTGTCTAAATGTTGAGTCCTTTGGCGCTCTCTTCCTGAGCCTTAAGGGGGTGATTGAGATTCCTCCTCCAGGGAGCTTATCCCCTTGCTGAGCCCACGGTCACATTAGTGGACTCACACCGACAGCCCATCAGCAATTTCAAGCCTTGACCACCCCATAGAAGCTAAGTGATGTAATTAACAGGAGGTCTTGGTTTGCTTTATTTGTGTATTATGTATCTAAATACAATATGTATGTGTATGTATGTATATACATCTATACATACACACAAATAATATGTATGTATAATATGTATCTAAAAAAAGCTACAGCCCCTGTGGTCCGTTTTTTCTTGGAAACTTACCCACGGTTGGTGATATTGTGGCTCTCCTTTGTGACCAGGGAGTAGAGAAGGCTGAAGAAAGTGGAGAAAACGAGGGACAGAAGGAGGATGAGGAAGGTGCTGGTAACCTCGATGAATCCCAAGAGAAGAAAGTGAGTGTTGCTTTTTTTAATCGCAGTTTCATGGGATTTGGTTCATTCAATAAAGGTTTATTGAGCTTTGCCCAGGTACCGGGAATCTTTCGGGGCACACAACAGTGAGCCCCAAAGTAAGGCATTAGGGGTCAACTAGGGGGGAAAGCAGGTGACCCCTGCTTTCATTCACAGTATTAGCTGCTGGGATTGAGGTGCGTGGAGCTGAGGGGAGCAGAGGAAGACCCTGAACCCAGGCCTGGCGGGCCGATGAGCGAGGCTTTGACAGCTGCTGAGCACTGGGGCCAGGTCAGGTTCTTGTTCTGTATACAACGGGGGACCTCGCCACTTGGTCATGCAACTTGAGGACTCCCAGCGTATGTGCCCCCAGAGCGTGCCTGAGGGGTGGGGGTGTTCGTGAGAGAGGCACCTTGGGGAAGGAAACTGACATCAGTTCAAATTCAATCAGGAGAATATCGATTCAGCTGAGCCAAACCCTGTGCTCTGATTGCGAAGGGGTTCCTATGGGGGTGGGGTGGGGGAACCTGTGGTTTTAGAAGAGCCAAACTGAGAGAGTGGAGGATCTTATGGGCCAATTATTCAAGAGATTCTCAAAAATATAGGTGGGAATCCAGGCAAAGGCTGGCGGTGTGGCGCTGCCCACGTTTGGGGGAGCTTCTGCTTAGGGACTCTCCATGGGCGCTGCACTGGGCCATTGTGGTGAAGACTTACCAGACCCCAAATATTTGCATTTTTACCTGTTTGTTGTCTCCAGGACATGTGTGGGTGGCTTTTAAGATTAGTTCGTGAGCATATAGTTGATGTAGCCGTTATGGAAAGCAGCATGGAGACTCCTTAAAAAAAAAAAAATCAATATGATCCAGTTACCTCACTTCTGGTACTTGCTCAAAGAAAACAAAACACTAATTCAAAGAGACACATGCAAATCCATGCTTCTTGAAGCACTATTTACAAGGGCCAAGAGTTGGAAACAACCTAAATGCCCATTGACTGATGACTGGACAAGAAGATGTGGTCTCTACATGCCACGGAATATTACTCAGCTGTAAAAAATGATGAACCCCTGCCATTTGCAACAACGTGGATGGACCTTGAGGGTATTATACTTAGTGAAATAGGTCAGACCGAGAAAGACAAAGGCTGTATGGATCTTCTCATCTGATACAAATAAATAGACTAATAAAGCAAAACCAAACTTAGGCTATAAGATCAATTATTGGTTACTGGAAGAGAAAGGGAAAGGGCGTGTGTCAGTAGAGTAAATGGGACCAATTTATAACAGAGGCTAGAACTGGACTTTTGGTGGTGAACTTAATGTGTTTGACATACATGTTGATTGATAAGTGTGCACACTGAACATTAATGTTATCCTGCTTAGAAAAAATGAGCTGGGCCCTTATTCTAGCAGATGGAATGTAGCCAGTCAGGGGGTAAGACAGACAACCACACTATGGAAAATGGGGGTGTGGGGTGGGGATCTATGTGTCTTTACCTTAGGGATTTAAATTTGGGAGGGACCCCGGCAGTGTGAGCTGAGGACATCGTGAGAGCTTCCTGACATGTTTGAGAACTTGCGGCTTGTTCTGTTTGGTTTTCATTGAAGAAAACAACTAAGTTGTATTCTTTGCTGGCTCACGGGTCCTCCCCGCCATCTTTTAAGACCTTTACTTGACCAGCTCCATGATTATGGCCTATAAGTCAACTCTCTTGCCTTCCTCCAAAATCAGTCTTGAGGGCCTCCCTGGGGGCGCAGCGGTTGAGCGCTGCGCTGTGGAGCTGTGGGCAGCAGCGACACGAGGTCGATGCCCGGCCAGGGAGCTTCCCACATGGCGAGGCAGACCTCTCCTGCCTCGCCCGCTGCTCCCCTCAGCAGTGTATTTCAGTAGATCTGCCTGTTCTGCTCCCCACTCTGTCTCTGGTGGACCCTCTTGCCACCCCACGCCTCTGGCCTGTACCCCAGCCTGTATGCATAAATAAATAAATCTTTAAAAAAAAATCAGTCTTGAGGAAAGTTGCTTTCTCAAGAGGCAGATGTGTTGGGTTATCTGTCTGGTCCAGGAGCGGCGGGGGAGCCCCAGCAGGGCTCTGCAGGTGAGGAGCTCTACTCCTGCCCCAGCTCTGACACCGGCTGCCCTCTTCAGGCCACTCATGGCTGGCCCCCAGTTCCCCCCCCAGCCACCTGTCCTGACTGGCCACAGCCTGACACTCACCACTGCGGACACCTTGCTAAGTCCTGGCCACCCGCCATGTCAGCAGTCCACTCCCTGGCCGAGTCCCCAGCCAAAATAGCTGCTGCTAAGGTTCTAGGACTCCGTACTTCTGAGACTTCCCTGGACCCGCTTTCAGAAGAACAACAAAATAAAATGACTCCAAGTGGTAGCTCTCGCACGTGACTGGAGCACACCCTCTCCTAAGATTCGCAGAGGCTGGGTTTAATGGCCTCTGATTATAATTGATCTCCAAAGCCAAGCTTTCCTCAGTTATGTGTCATAAAAATTCAAACATTGTATACAAGTGACTTGAAGGATTGGCCTCATTCTGGTATTTCTGATTCTGTGAGCTAAGGAGGGAAGTTTAAGTTTTTATTGAACTAATAATTATTTTCAAAATAATTAAATCCATAATTAATAGAAGATATGCAGCAAATATAAAGGATAGGCAAATAATATATGATATGTAAATAGTAAAATAATAATTAAATCAATATTTAGTGAATACATCCTCTTAAGACTTGAGGAGGAGGTGGCGAACACACCTGCTTTCACATAATTTTATTTTAAGATTTATTTATTTGTGTATACAAAAGCTGGGGTACAGGCCAGAGATGTGGGGAGTGAGAGGACTCCCCAGAGACAGAGTGGGGAGCAGAACAGGCAGACTGACTAAAGTACACTGCTGAGGGGAGCAGCGGGGAGGCAGGAGAGGTCTGCTGTGTCATGTGGGCCAACTCCCTGGCCGGGGATCGAACTCGCGCTGCAGTGGCTGCCGATAGCTTCATAGTGCCGAGACTCAACCCCTTTGGCCACCAGGGAGGCCCCTTACTCAATGTGTTTTGATGGAGCAGGTCCCAGGCAGAATTCCAGGGGCTAGAGCGAAGAAAATGACAAATTCTGTGGCTGTCCTTCTTCATTGAGGAAACACATATGACAGACCAATGATATGATCTTAATCGTGCTACTTTATTTGTTTTTTTTTTTTTTACACACAAGCTGGGGTACAGGCCAGAGGCGTGGGGCGGCGAGAGGGTTCACCAGAGACAGAGTGGGGAGCAGAACAGGCAGATCAGAAGTACACTGCTGAGGGGAGCAGCGGGCGAGGCAGGAGAGGTCTGCCGCACCATGTGGGATTCTCCCCGGCCGGGCGTCGAACTTGCATCGCCACTACCGACAGCTCCACAGCGCAGTGCTCAACCGCTGCACCACCGGGGAGGCCCCTTAATCGTGCTACTTTAAAAGAGAACAGTCAAATAAATGACTTTTGGTATCAGGAAGATAACAATCAATTAGAAGATCAGGTCAATATTCAAAAGGGCTTGTTAGCGCTGGGAATGATTCAGTTTGCACGGAGAAAAAGACATTATTTGTATATTGACTTAAAAAGTAGCAAGTAATCTGTGGTTAAAATTTAGGATAATCCAATGAATTTAAGTAACAATAATAGTCAAATTATTAGGTGCTCAGCAAGGGAAAAATCCTGCTAAATTTCAGTGAGTGACTTAAGGTTCTTTCAAAATTAATCCTTTTTTGGGTCTCATTTGCCATTGCTAAGGAAAGAAAGATCATGAAGTTATCTTCACCCCCACAGGCCTTCTGTCCTGGTAGAGCTGCGATATCAATATTTAAGGCTTTCCAAATCTTACTTGACCTTCGGAGGATAAATATTCCTAAAAATTCTCTGAGCAATTACTTACTCTATTTAATGTGTCTTTCGAGAGAAATGAGGTTAATCCAGTTATTACCAGGGTTCCCAGGTGCTTTGCGAGTTGCTGCTGGCTGATCTGTGAAAACTGACAAGAACTTTCTCCCATGAGGCCTCCCCGCCGCCCCCCTTTATGCTAAGGAGGACCCCCATTTGGAATAATGCCTCATTATTTTGTTTCAGTTGAGCCTAGTTGATAAAAATAAATGGGTTTAGCAAAATATAGAGCTCTACAGAGATGGTCATTCTCTGTTGTATTTTGTGAGTTTTAACTTGCGGTCATGTGAGAAGAAGAAAATTAATGTTCTTGGAGATTCCAACAGCCAACAGCAAACTCTGCGTGTTCAGAGATTCAGTCTTAACACGGCTCTTGAGCTCACCCCTTGGTCCAGGACAGTGTCCAGGGCTGGGAGCCCCACACAAGGAAGACTCCTTGGAGTAGCTGGCTCCATGGCAGAGCCCCCACTCGACTCGTAGTCTTGAAAATGCCACTTTCAGAGCGCCTGGAAGGCTGACCTGAGAAGCCCGGGTGTGACCAGCACGAGGAGATGAGGCGCGGATGCTGGCGGGTGGGCAGGGCCAGGCGGCCGCTCAGCCTCCCTCGGGTGACGGCTGTGTCTTGAAAACATGGGAGTTTTTATTTTCCCTAATTCCCCTCCACCCAGCCCCTGGGAGCCACTTGTCTACTCTGTGTCTACGAATTTGGCTTTTTAAAAGACGTTCCACACAGACGTGCTGTGGTGCAGCGTGTGCCTCTGCCAGGCTGACTCCACTTGGCGTAATGCCCTCGAGATCCACCCGTGCCAGTGGCTACATTTCCTTGTTTCTTGGAGTCGAATAGTATAACATTGTCTCTCTGTCCGTCCATCTGTCTGTCTGTCAGTCCATCCATCAGTCCATCCATCCACCCATCCATTCGCCCGCCCATCCATCCATCCATCCATCCATCCATCCATCCATCCATCCATCCATCTATTTATCTATCATTGGTCTATTATTTATCTATCTGCCATCTACCAGTCTTTCTGTCTGTCTATCTGTCCATCCACCCACCCATCCATCCATCCACCCACCCACCCACCCATCCATCCATCCATCCACCCACCCACCCATCCATCCATCCACCCATCCATCCATCCATCCATCCACCCACCCATCCCTCCATCCATCCATCCATCCATCCATCCATCCATCCATCCATCCATCCATCCATCCATCCATCCGTATCTAACATCTCTCTGTCTCTAATCTCGCACCTTCTTTGTCCCTCTGTCTGTTCCGGACACGTGGGTTGCCTCCTGTGAGGCAGTTGCAGGTTGTGTCTTGGCTATTGCAGATTTGTCTGCAGTAAACACAGGAGTGCAGATTTTTCTCTGGTATCGTTTTCTTTTCTTTTGGATATAGACCCGGGAGTAGGACTGCTGGATCGTGTGGTAGTCTCAGTTTTGACGTTCTGAGGAACCCCTGTGTGGGTCTCTATGGAGCTGCACCGCTTAGATCCCCAGCAGCCCCCCACCCTTCTTACTGCCTCTCTTCTTCTGGACACAACCCTCCTGCCAGGCGTGAACTGACTTCTCATGTGGTCTTGATTTGCATTTCCCTGTTGGCCATTGGTATGCCGTCTTTGGAAAGGTGTTTTTTTTCGGGTCCTCTGTTCATTTTCAACAAGCTTGTTCAGGAGGGAAGTTCCGGAGCGGGAGGGCAGCCTGCAAGCTCGGTCGTCTTTCTGCTGCCATCTCCGGCTGCAGTGGGAGAACAGAGTGAAGGCGATGGTGCCAGCTTAGGGGCTCCTTTTGGAAACCCGGTGGGAGAAGGTGGCAGCCACGGCAGGGCGGGGCCAGGACGGGCAGAATCTGGCAGTTTAAGGAGGCGCTTTCCGCGCCGCACCTGTGGGAGCGCAGGGCACTCCTGGCTGGCATCGCAGCGCTGAGTTGGTGCATTGCCAGGGCAGTTAGCGTGGGATTAGTGTGGAGGTTCCCGGTGCTGGAAAAGCCTCTTGGCCTGACTCAGCCTTGGCCTGCTGTGCCAGGCTCTCCTGTCCCGTGTCTCTCATCCAGCCTCAGAAATCTGAGCGCGCTGCCCTGGATGCGGCTGAGCACAGGGGCCAGCAGCAGGCGGGGAGGCGGGTCCCCCCAAACATGCCTCCAGCTATTTTGCCTGAGAGTCGGGGCGGGGTGTGCAGGGGCTGTGGATTAGCAACAGGAGATGCAGAGTGAGCCTCCCTGCTGCCTGCTTGTCCTTGCCCTTGGCAAACTACGTACAGGTGTGGTCTCAGTGTCCTCCTCTGTCCCAAGAGTCCAGTGGACACTCGTCACCACGGGACTGCCACGATGCCCCACGCCAGGCTCCACTGCTCCCCGAGTCTGAGGCTGTGGAACCGCTGTCTCCCCTAAAGCGGCTGGCGCGCTGAGGTCCCGGAGTGCCTTCTCATTGGGCACTAGGGAGGGGCCCAGACCCTCTTGCTTCCTCGCATCTTAGGAGATGGAGCCTGGGGCTTCGATCCAGAAGCTGACAGAATCCCAGAGGCGGCAGAGCAGAGACCTGTTTGAGCCCGAGGGCGTCGTCCCTCTTACCTTGTTGACTTCTTGCCTAACCCAAAAATCAGCGTTAAAAAGTACCTGGTTCAGAAATGTGATCCTTTTGTTCTGCTAGAGGAAAAGTTTGTGATCTACTTTTATTTGTAACTTCAAAGCTAATATTTATATGAACATTGAGGCAGGAAAGACATCATTTTGCTCAAGTGTTAAAACTGCTTACATATATGGTCTTACTTTTCTTAGCTAGCTCTGGAGATCTATAATGTGCTTTGGATAGAGAGACAGAACTAAGCACATCATGGAGCAGTATTATGAGTTAATTATATTTTTTCAGCAATGTGAGTGATGGGAGAATGTCTTTAATCTCATAATATTCCAAGAGCTTGAAATATGCAAACATCACTCACTTGTCATAGCCTTGCTATTTATAGATACTTATCATTAAATTAATGTCTTTCATTTTGGCAAGCATGAGTTTTATCAGAGTTTGCTTAATTTTTAGACCCAACTGTTAAAACTTTTGTGAATTTGTATTTTTTCTTTAATGTCTACTTATGGACCCAAGGAAGAGGAGGGAGAGACTGCCACAGAAGAGGTACAGTAACGGGTTTAAGAGCTCTGCTTGATAAAAACATTCTTTAGGGGTGAGGATGGCAGCTTTAACCACATTCTCCTTGTTCTTCATGAAATGAAGAGGCAGACACAACCCATACTCCCAGGAAGCTCTCAGGTGGTCTGCTGAGAAGAGGCATGAGAAGAGTCAGAAATAGATTTAGCAAAGGGGATGGACAGAGAAATAAGGTGTCACTGCAGGCCTTTTCCAGAGCCTTCTATGGTGGAGTCTCCTGTGAAGTTAGGCTGGTGTCAGATGGAGATTTCTTCTCCGTTCTCCTTCCAGGCACAGTTGGGGCAGCCCGCATAGAGGGTGCCCCCTATTCACCGGGTGGGTTAAGTGACAGGGTTGGCTCATACCAACCCACACACTGGACAGGTGAGACAGACGGCTATTCACTAGCCAGGTATTCTCACAACCCAGCTGAGGGGGCATCCTAGGGCAGCCCCCCAGTTGCTCTTGGGAGCATGAACTAGCTAGGCTGTGGGCCAGGCTGTGCAGTAACAACAGGATGATGTGTAGTAACACACAGGCCATGTGACTGCCTTGTTCTCGTAATTCGGAGGGACCCCAAGGGCTGTGCCTGACCCTGTTGCTTGGTTTGGGGATCTCATCTATGGGAGCAGAGGGGCTAGTGGTTAGGCCTCTTAGGCCTTCCCGCTTCTACCAGTGAAGGCAAAACTGAGTCTGCACTTTAGGTCTTACCCTCCAGGTTGAAGCTAAATGAGTTTTTCACTTTGATGAAATTTAATGTTAATTTGGATTTAACAAACATTTCCTCTAAGTTTAAACATGTAGCTCATCATGAAGTGATAGGAAGAGATATGCCCTTGGGAATCCACACGGTGTCAGGTTTCATGCGGTGTGGGGAGACTGAGCCAGGGAGAAAATGATTGGTTTGGGAAGAGTTTTTAACCCAGCTTGAGGTGATGTTTGCACAGTGGCGCTCAGGCACTGGTGCACTAGATTCCCAGGTGGTGGGTTCGGACATCCGACCCCTGCCCTCTTCAGCTGGTGAATAAGACCCTCCCCGGCCTGGTCCCGAGGGCCATTGAGATGATGAGAGGCTGAGGTTCCAACCTCATTTTGGGGAGGAAGGGCTGGGACAAGGGCAGTCCTGATTCAGCCCTCCAGACCGCGGGCTGTGTCTAGAAAGACGTGTTCGCGTACCTGTGTTGTGGGTTGCACGGATGCTGTGTATTGTGTCCAGTAGGCATGTCATATGTTGCATGTATATGATAAGAACACCAGCATGTGCCTCATATGTGTTGCATGTGCTTGTGTGTCTCTGTGTTGTATGCACATGGGTCTTGCATGAATGTCCCGTGTGTCATATGAGTGATGTGTGCGTGTGTGTGTGTGCACGCGTATGTGTGATGGGTGGGTGCTGTGGAAGACCCTCCACTCTAGCCTGAGATTCCTCACTGTGCCTTTTGATTCTTAACCTTTCACTAATCCTGTCATTTTTGTTGACATTAGACGGAAGGCGTCCCCAAGGAGGGCACAGAAGGGGACGTGGAGGAAGAGACCCCTGAGCAAGGGGAAGGGGGCACCGGCACGGAGGCGCCTTAGGCCTGCAGCCCTCCGCTTTCCCAGGTAGCCTGATGCGTGCAAAGTTGCTGCTGGCCCTGCTGTGCCTGCGCCATTTCCCCCATTTCTTTCATAAAAAGCCACACTGCCCTTGGCTGCCCGTTAGTAAGGACGGCTGTGGGGCCGTTGCTCCTAGAATACTTCAGCAGACTCCTGTCTAATATTTTCCTTTCTTTTAGAAACCCAAGACACGAAGCAACATTTCAAGGGTCTCCCCACAAACCACACTCGATTAAGGCGCCGCCCTAAGCTCTCAGTACTTCAGGCTCCCCGAGTAACATGCCGCCGCCGTGCTCTGATGTGCTCCCGTCGTATGTCCACACGCAGGTAGACGTGAAGATGAGACGTGCACCCGCCGCCTTCTCTTTATCGTTACTATTTATTTGCTCTGCGCAGATAGCTCTTGTTAATACCCTGAAAAGGTTGTCAACGTGTAGCATCTCTCTGTGATAGAACAAAATTGTTTCTTGGTATGTGCCTTATGCTACTTTTCTCAACTTGACTTCACAAACGAGGAGCTTGGCAGAGTGAGCAAATAAAGGAATCGCACACACGCCTGTCTGCTTGTGGTCTCTCCTGGAGCCGGGGTGCAGCTGCTCTGTGTGCTGCCTGGGCTGGGTGCTCAGTGGGACCCTCCTGTCTGCTAGGGTGGGTGTTTGTCGTCCTCAGATTATTTGGATCGTGTTTCATTTATCTTTATTTTTTCATGATGCCATTTTGCTTTGCACCACCCCTTGAGTATTGCGAGTCTAGGGTCTCCCCTCATGTGTGACCACACCCCACCCACCACCGACACGCCTGTGTCACCCACCACAGCCCACTATCTCCCTCCCCACCTCGCCCTCACTCCTCTTCCATCCTCCCCGCTTCCGGTAGTCTCAGTTCTAAGGTCAGCTCTCAGAGGCTACTTGTTTCGTCTGGCTTTATTGGACCCTTTGTTTGGTTCTCTACATTCCGCATAGAAGTGACAGCACCTAGCATTTGTCTTTCTCCTTTTGTCTTATTTTGCATAACATCACCCCCCTTCCCTCTGCTCCATTTGTTGCCGCAAATGACAAGAGTTGATCTTTTTGATCGCTGAGTAGTACTCCATGGTGTAACTAGACCCAATCTTCCGAACCACTCATCAGTCGCTGGGCATGTAGGGGGTTTCCATGGCGTGGCAGTCGTAAGCCGTGCCTGGTGTGCACGGGAGTGCAGGCCCCCTTTGAATTATTGTTGAAGGGCTTGTTTAAGGCTGGCTTGTCCTGGGGGCTGTCTGCTCCCCCAGAGCAGCTCCAGCTCCCGGACTTGCTCACCAGGCAGCCGCGGTCGCGTTTCCTACCTGCCAGCTCCACCCCAGCTTGCCAGGGGCACTTTTTCTTTCTGGTAAGAGTTTGCTACTCTCCTCCCCACCCCTGCGTATGCCTGGTCCTCGTGTTTTTCTAGCAGCAGACACTGCTCCTGGGGTGTCAGAGGAGCTGGTCTCCTCGCTGCTTTCCCACTCAGGGAGAGTTTGCTCAGCCCAGAGTGGCGTGAGTGTCTCCGCCCCGAGGACCTGCTGTCCATGCCCCTAGTCCCGCCCGTGTCATTGGGGAGCACCCCGGAAAGCTGCAGAGCGAATGTGGGTCACGTGAGCGCTGGAAAATAGCGCTTGTTACCCTTGTAACAAAAAGAGGCATTTTGGAGAGAATTAAGATTATTTTGTTCCCAATCGTTGAAGTACATGGCTTTAAAAGCATTTTGCCCTTTGCTAAAAATAAGGTGAAAGAGCGTTGCAAAATGGAAATTCGTAGAGTTACAAATTAATTTCTATTTCGGACTTCATTGCATTAAATGATGGCCTGGCTACAGAGATATCTCGCTATGACAACTCCGCGCACCAACAGGCCTCAGCTTTTTGCTGGTCCTTAGGTTGGAGGCCGAGCTCTTTTGAGGTCAAGGGGGATGGCATAAGTGAATTTCACTAGGTGCCAATTCCCCCCATTCCTCATATTTTTTAAAAAAAGTAAGCACTTGGGCTAAATAATAATAGGCAAAGATTGGATCACTTGTTGAAACAGAGTTAATGTTTTTCTTGTCTTCTGAAGCCAGAAAATGAGTGTTCTAGGAGAGCAGGCTTATTTCCTCAAATCTCTATGTTTTTTTTTAAAAGATTTATTTATTTTAAAGGTTTATTTATTTATTTTTTAAAGACTTATTTATACAAGCTGGGGTACAGGCCAGAGGCGTGGGGCGGCGAGAGGGTTCACCAGAGACAGAGTGGGGAGCAGAACAGGCAGATCAGAAATATACTGCTGAGGGGAGCAGCGGGCGAGGCAGGAGAGGTCTGCCGCCCCATGTGGGATTCTCCCTGGCCGGGCGTCGAACTCGCATCGCCGCTGCCGACAGCTCCACAGCACAGCGCTCAACCGCTGCGCCACCAGGGAGGCCCTATTTATTTTTTTAAAAAGATTTATTTATTTAAAGATTATTTATTTATTTACTTATTTGTACATACAAGCTGGGGCGTAGGCCAGAGGTGTGGGGTGGGTGGTGGTGACAGGACTCCCCAGAGACAGAGTGGGGAGCAGAACAAGCAGATCCACTGAAATCCACTGCTGAGGGGAGCAGCGGGGAGACAGGAGGGGTCTGCTGCGCCCTGTGGGAAGCTCCCTGGCCGGGGATCGAACTTGTGCTGCAGTGGCTGTGATAGCTTCAGAGTGCTGAGACTTCGCCCCTTGTGCCACCGGGAGGCCCTCTTTACGGCATTTGTTGGCGTGCACACACCACTGAGCTCAGGGCCACGGCGTGACATGTCGGCTCGAGCTCCGTGTTGAGTGCCTCGGAGCCTCCGTGCTGGGCCTGTGCACAGTGAGGAAGATCCCGGCAGCGGCTGTGCGCTGGCCCTAGATCTAGGCTGGGAAGGTGTAGGGTGAACGAAGACGCTCAGGCTTTTGCACCACCTCTGTGGCTGTCACCTGCGGCCTTGAATGCAGGAGGCGCTTGGGAGCGTGGGCGCAGGGCACGTGGGCCTGCTGGTGGCACCTGGAGTGTGGTGAGGGCGTGGGTGAGGGGGCGCCCCGAGCCTGAGGCTGAGCATAGAAGGGCGGCATCACAGAGGACGGGTGCTGTGGAGAGGCCGTGAGAGAAGGTCAGAGTGAGTCCAAAGGGTCAAGATTCACCGGGGCCTGGGAGGCTGACATCCTCCTGGCTCCCAGCAGCCCTTCCTGCCTGGGCCTGGTTGCCTCACTACAAATGGTGCAGAAAGATCATTAAAAGCCTGAAACAGCCACGGGGAGCTCTGGGACTCTCCTTTCCCGTCTGCCGGGATCACAGAGAACCTGCCCAGGTCTTACTGCCGCTACAGAAGTCCACACACTTTATCAATATTGGACGTTTCTAGAAACTAAACATGAATATGTCCAAGAGTAACACAGATGAAAAAGCCCAGTGGGCAAGCAAATATTCTGCCAAAAAGAGAAAAGACTGGAGAAATGAAACATTTCTATGATGCTCCGGGGCCAGTAGATCTTCAGAGACTGGTCTGTGATTTGGAGACCCAGCCCTTCGAAGTAAGCACTTCCTTTGTCTTTTCTTTCTTAGTCAGAAAAGAAGCCACACAAAGGTCCAGCGTTTTGTTCTGAGCCGCCAGCAGCACGCGCCCTCCTCTCCTCCCCTCCCTTTCCCAGCCCCAGATTGCCTCCAGTTTGGGTCGGAATCTTCCTCTGGCACAAGCATCCAAGGCAATCAGGCTGGCTCATGGTTATCATTGGGATCTTAGTTTTCTAGATTCACTGTGATTGGTATAGAAAGACAATAAAATGTATTGTCTACGAAAGTCCCTGAGAAATATTGAAAATGTTTCTTCCAAAGACAGGTTCAGTGCTCAACCCAAGCCCGCAGGTGTGAAGGGACGCCATGGGTTGTAGTAGCAGAGAATGACCACTAGAGGGCAATAAAGGACAAGCTTCTCTGCAGCAATGCGCAAGTCAGGGGGCCCTTATTCGGGGTGTCCGGAAGGGGAGGGGGAGGGAGGGGCACCCCGGGACAAAGGACCGATGGTGTGCGAAGGTTCAAGTTGACCTTAATGTCGCAGGTTCTCAAGGATGAACACCTGAAGCTTGAAGAATGTGGTGATGCAGTTACTCCAAAAAATAAAACCAAGTCAGGGCGATGCTGAATTCGGAAGGTGGGTGTGAGGGAGGCGGAACAAACAAAAACCTCCACACCAACTGGTAAATTAATTAAGGTGCTATTTATCCTGCTTTCATCCAAGATCATGTCTTGTGGGTAAAACATTGTGCATCCTGGAAAGCCATTAGGACCATAATTGGGTGTTTGCATTTCACACCTGCGCTGGCCCGGAGCTAAGCTGACTCAGAGCAGCTTGCCCACGCTGATGCTTTGAGAAAGACAGATCTTCCTGTAGCTCGGCTGCTTCTGGCTCATCGCAGAAGTATGAATGGAACTCTGGCCAGCGCAGTGGTTGCTGGCCCCTCCCTGCTACAAGCCTTTTAGTTTGACTATAACGTGCTTCCAAATTCTTAGGAATGCGCCCAGGAGCGGTCACCTCTGGGGGCAGCAGCGTTGGGAGCTGCTCAGGTCAGAGATAAAAAGTCAACTCAAAGTCCAAGCAGAGAGAGAGGGGCTCACGCCCCTGAGGTGCAGCTGCCCTTTCCCTGAGCCCGTCTCACATTTGTCAGATTCAGGGAAGGTGGAGTGTTTGGAGAGAGGTGTGGAGGGAGGTGCGTGGTGGGGCTGTGGATGGGACAAGCTAGTGGGGAGTGAATAGGGGCTGTTGCCTGGGGGCGCCATTGCTGCTGCTGATCAAAACATCGCATCTCTAGTTCCTGTTCTCATTTAACTTTCTGTCCAGGTGGTCCAGCTGGTTATGCTAATCTGGCCATAATGTCCCCAGCTGGTCTCAGCAGATACCCTCAGACCAAGACTTTTGTCCAGCTGGACCAGCAGGAACTTTGGGTGCCTGAGAACGGGGAGGCTGGGAACCCACATCTCCCCCTTTCTTGTTATTCAGGCTCTGGCCCTGGTGGAGAGGCAGGTAAGGGCTGATGTTGGAGAGGTGCAGGAAGGTCAGCACGGAGGGTTTTTTGGAACAGGTGGCACAGGGTTTTTAAAACTTATATCCTTTGGAGTTTATGGTGACACGGGACAGCATTGCTAAAACCAGATTTTCTGGGTTCCAGGTGATCCCATTGTGAGTCTTTTTAATTCACCCCAGGTTGGTCTGGAGGCCTGCACAGTCGATGGGGGGGGGTCCCCTTTTCTCCCTTTGCCTCATGTGGGTGGCATCTTGGATGGCGGCTGAATCGCTAACAGCTGGAGCTCTGGAATAGGATTGCTTCTCCTCTGATGTCAGCTCCTGGTAGGGGTGTGTTGCTTTTGCTGGTACCCAAAGAGATCCTGTGGGTGATAAGACAGAAACATATCCTTCCCCCCATGTTAAAAGTTCTACAGGTCCCAGTCAAGTTGGACTTTGCAATGGGTGGTGATATAAAACCGAGGGCCGAGGCCTGGTTCTGCTGGAATAAAATGTTGTTTTACTGCAGTGAGCTCAGAATTGCAATTTAAAAATTTAAGGTGAATAATGCTTTGTATGTGTGTTCCTGAGGGTCAAGTTACTCTCTAGATTCCCCATTTTTTGTTTTATAAGTTTTGTTTTAAGGATTATTAAAAATAGATATAGTTTTATGGCAAGGCTCAGTGTTGATAGGATAAGAGTTTTTTTTAGGTGACCTGAGGGTATAAAGGCACCAAGTTTTTTACTAGGCAAACACTAGATAGATTTGATAAAAGCAAGAAAAATTTGAGAGACTTGTGATATTGTGAGAGACTTATAGGCGCCATTTATAGTTAATCCTCTAGAGGCAAAAAACAAGGAAAATTAAGAGATCTATTAATTTAAAATTTTGGCCATGTGTACTAATTTTAAGAATTATTTTACCAATATTTATGAAGACACTGAGAACTTTTATTAATTTAGTTTAAGTTTTAGTTTAAGTTTTTTAGTTAAGAATTTTTCTTAAAAGATTTATTTATTTATGCATACAAGCTGGGGCGTAGACCAGGGTGAGAGGTGGTGGTGAGAGTACTCCCCAGAGACAGAGTGGGAAGCAGAACAGGCGGATCCACTGAAGTACAGTGCTGAGGGGAGCAGTGGGGAGACAGGAGGGGTCTGCTGCGCCATGTGGGAATCTCCCTGGCCAGGGATCAAACTCTTGCTGCAGTGGCTCTGGATAGCTTCATAGTGCTGAAGTGACTTAACCCCTTGTGCCACTAGCAAGGCCCAAGAAATTATTTTTTAGACTTGTGTTACTAAGACATGATCCCTCCCCTTTACTTTGTTTTGTTTTACTGAGACCAAGCAGATTTGTAAGACGAAAGGACACTTTTTAATGGACCGTGTATAGGGAAGACAGGGCATGAGATAAAGATCTTATTTTGCAGTTTGGCTGGTTTTAGATTTTTATTAGAAATGTAACGTTTGGAACTTAATTTATAGAAAGCTGTACTTTTACTTTATAGTTTTTACCAAGTTAATTAATTTTAATAATAAATTTAACATTTTACAGGCCCGATAAGCAATTTAGAAGTTCTTACTCAACTAATGAGCATTCTGTAGGAAACACAGGGAAATAGAATTTTTTACCTATAGAACAGTCCAAAACAGTATCTCAAGGTGGACAAAAAGGAGAATCCAATGTTCAAAGAAACTTCTAGTCCCATGTAGTCATATGATACCCATTTTTTATAATTTTAACAGTTTCTTCTATAAATGAATTTTGATTACCATTTTAAGAAATACTTTCTGTAAATTTTTAAAAAACAGCAAATAGCAAAAATCTAGTGTCGGGAACCCTGGTCTCCTCCTCCTAACTAACTGGAAAAACTTGAAGCATTTTTCCCTTCAATCCCTTTTCCTGAAAACCTGTTATAAGCAGGGTAGTCCCTCTTTTGCATCTCTGCCACAGGGCCAGGAGGGGGAGGAGGAGAACCAGTTAGGGCAGGAGCCCTGAGGTCATCTGAACTCGTTATCTTTTTATCCCCTTGATGGCCTCTTGGTGTTAGTTGACAGATTCCATGTGGACATGTGAGAGTCCTTTCTGCACCTGGCTGTTGGCCTTAACCATTGTCCTCTGGTTTCCCAGCCATTTAAAGTTCTTTTATTAGGATACCAGGGGCATCTCTTTCTCATGGTGATGAGAGGATCTTTTAACTGCCTCTTTGTTGCCTTGTAACCTGCCATTTTTAAAAGATCCTGTAGTTGCTTTCTATGTTGTTTTTCCCCACCTGTTAGAGTATTCCCCATTCTGCAAGAAGCTAAACTTGTCTCCAAGAAAAGGAAAGAAAGAGAAAGAGACAAGAGGAGCTGCTTAAATATCTCACAGGGGATTGGAGGCCGGGCTGGGGTTTTTTGTATCCGATCTTATATGGTGCTTAGATGAGAAACGGCCTCCCCTGCGGTCGCAGCTCTAACTCGCCCGCGCTACTGAACCCTCTTGCCGCGAGCAAGAGAAAACAGCCCGGGCTGCCAGGAGATCAACCCTTTATGGGCACCCGATGACGGCTTCTGGATGGAATATATGCCTCTTTCCTTCCGAGACCGAAGTCCCTCCTGTGATGGCCAGACCTTTTCTGCAGCTGGCAGCAGCTAGCTCCCAGTCCCGGTGGCTTCAACTTGTCGTCTCACGGCGGTGACCCTTGCGGTGTTTAGGTGCCGACCGGTGCCCTTTCTGTGTGGCCTCCTAACTGGCTCCGAAATAGCGGAAAAGTTTAGCAGGAGAGAAACGTTCGCCCGGTGAGCCTTTCGGCCTGTGTATGGACCATACACCTGGGGCTTTCCCAGCCTCCTTTTTATAAAGACGAAGAGACCGTCAGGAAAGAAGAAGCCTCCAGGGGAAAAAACCTAACTGGACCACCCCAGTCATGCGGAGCTGACTCTGCCGCCGCTGTTTGCCTGCTAAGATGAAGTTGGACGTCCTTTGTCACCCTTTTCTCGGGCTCCCCTCTTCTGCGGGTGAGTCCACCCTTTTGTCAGGCTCCCCCTTTTCTTGGGGCGAGAGGAGGTCGGTCCTGTGCTCCTTCTTCCAAGCTGGCCACGTCGGGGTCACCATTTGTCGCCTTGTGGGGTGTTGGGAGCGGCGTGGGATGGAGGAGAAAAACAACTCAAGTGCAAATGGGGAGAGAGACCTGGAGAGGCTCCTGGCTCTGGACATCCGCCCGTCTCTCATTCCCTGGGGTCGGGTTCCGGGAAGGTGGGAGTGCGTGGAGGGAGGTGTGGAGGTGTTACAGGGCAGGGAGAGGGCACCCCCAAACCCCCAGACCTGCCCTGTTCTAAATGGGTTCTGCCCTGGGACACACCCTTTCTTCTCGGGACCACCCTGCTACAGAGGGAGGTGCGTGGGGGCATGTGGACGGGGGTGCATAGTGTCGGCACAAGCTGGGGGCAGTGAACAGGGGCTGTTGCCTGGGGCGCCACTGTTGCAGCTGGTCAGAACACCCCGTCTCTAGTCCTGTGCTCACTCCCCGTCCAGGCGGTCCAGCGGTCCTGCTGATCTGGCCGTAGCGCCCCCTGCTGGTCTCAGCAGATGTCCTCAGGCCAAGACTTTGGTCCTGGTGAGAGGCCCCGGCCTGACCCTGCATTTTAGCTGGACCAGCAGCAACTCTGGGTGCCAAGACGACACCCTGAGAACAGGGGGCTGGGGAACCACAACGAGCCGTGCAAAGGCAGGCCTTGCGCGGTTGCTGAGGACACTGGGTGTCGGGGAAACGGTGTTACCAGCCTTTCCCCACCCTCCCGCTGCTGGCTGGGGGCCCCGGGCCGAGGGGCATGGGTGGTGCGTCTGTGATTGTGGGCACCTGGGCCCAGGGAGCACCGGGACGTGCGTGTGTGAGCGGGCACCTGGGCCATGGCCGGGATAAAATGGCAGGGTCACTACGGGGGTGTTGTGCCAGCTACTGTGCCAGCCTGGCAGCAATGCAGGTTCCCTGTGATTCATGCAGATGGGCAAGAATGAGCCCTGGAGCCCTCGGTGGCTCTTTAGGCTTTTAATGGTCTCTGTAGAGAGGCAGCCGGGACAGGGCAGGCCACGGGGCCGGAGGGGTGGGAGCCCCCAGCGAATCTTCCCCACTTCTCGGGCTCTCTGGCGGCATCTCGTGGCCTCTCTGCTGCACCCCGAACTGTCCTCTGCGCCACGCTCTGTGCTCTGCTGCTTCTTCCACTCACAAGCCGCCTCTGGCCCAGGCGCCCCCTCACGCAGGCCCACACTCTCCCGCAGGTGCCCGTCATTCCCTCTAACGGTGGCAGGGCGAGAAAGCCTGACTGTCCTTTTTCACTGACCTTACGGAGGGCCGCTGATGAGAGCGCCACTCTGGGGCTTGACCACGAGTCCACGCGGTAGAGTGACCGCAAAGATTCAAGGGCTGGGGGTGGGTGCCCGCTGCCTCCCAGCCTCCCTGCCCCGCGGTGCCTGCCCCGGGCCTGCCAGCCCCCGCCTGTGCGCCTGGTTCAGAGAGAGCACTGAAGCCTGCAAAATCCACGAGGGCTCCGGGACTCTTCACCCGCCTGCCTGAATCGACAGTGATGCCCCATGCAGGCTGGCACCGCACTTGGCTTTTTGGCTCTTTGGAAGGACTTTGTCCTAAGTAGAAAAAGTGAGTTGTGAAAACATCTCAGTGTTGGGTCATCTTCTAGAACAAGAGATTCGGGTTGTTCAAAGACATTGAGATGCTCTCAGGGCTGGGCCAGTTGGCGTCTTGGGGGGACGGGGAATAAGCCATGGATCCTCAAGACCTGCTGGGGCGTCTTCTCAGCACAGAGCATGAGGTCTTCTCACAGCACCTGTGAATCAAGCACACAGTTTAGGATAAATTAAATGTTAAAGCGATTCAATGTCACAGTATTTTTACTTGCTCATGAAACCAGGCGCCCCCTCCCCCACCTGGAGGGAGCCTGGAGTGTGGGCTGGGCCTCAGGTGTGGGCCTCAGGTGTGGGCACTGAGCTGGGGGCGGTGTCCAATCGGCCTCGGGCTAGAAACCGCCCATCAGGCTGGAGGAGAGATGGGGCAGGGGGGAAGCAGCCTGGGGCTGCCGCGCTGCTGGCTCTGAGACTTGCTCTGCTGGGACTCACCGGACCCACTCGCTTGGACTGGACCCTGGCTCAGACTGGACACTCGCAGCTGCCCCCAGCGGCCGGCCTCTGAAGGAAGAAGAGAAGCTGAAAAGGTCTGCCAAGGCGGGGGCTGCACCTGCTCCGGCCGCCTCTGCCACAGGCCGGGCCTGGCGTCTCAGAGAGCTGCTTGCTGGTGGTGTGGGCCGCCGACGCCCCCGCTGTAGCGCTGGTGACCACTGGTGACCGGCATGCTGGCCAGTGCTGCCCAGTGCTGTTGAGTGACCGGTGCTCGTGTCTGGGTCGGCTCTGGGTACTGTTAATCATCCAGCACCGCCTCTGGGTGCTGCTGCCTCCGCTGCTGTCTGGTCCAGCCTCCGGGGCTGTCCATCCCGACCTCTGGCCTGTGGCTGGGGCTGTGCAGGCCCCCTCAGCGGCCTTGTCTGTGAGCGCCTCCAGCCGCGGTGCCCTGGGTCCCGGCCTGCTGCCCTCGCTGCCGTGCCCTCCGGGGACGGCGCCATCTTGGATGAGCGGCCTCTGTTTCGGGGTCCTGGACACCAGGGACACTATCAGGTGAGGTAGCCGCCACCTGCGGCCCGGAAACTCTGTTTTGCAGCTTGTTAAGCCGGTGGTGGTGGTTGTTCCCGGAGCCTGAGTGGGCTTGTGATTGTGCGTGTGGGAACAGCGGCGGCAGCGACACCCTCGCCAGCAGCCCCCGGCAGCCCTCGCCCGCAGCCCTGTCTCCCTGCGTGAACTGGGTGCCTGTTCTGAGTCGGGCCCGTGCTGGGGCTTGCTGGGCAGTCCCGATGGTGGCCTTGCCCTGGGCCCATCCTCATTTTATGGCGAGGGCAACTGAGGCGTGCGGCCCTCGGTCCTTGTATGCGCTCACGCAGCCTGGAAATGGCCGAACAGAGACTGAGGTCCCCCGGTACCCCACTCGGGGCCAGTCTGCCCACTACACCTTTCCTCTGTCCCTGGCCAGGCGGCATCCCCGGACGTGCCTGGCTGGGCAGCGGTCAGTGGGTACGTGTCCTCAGAGGCCTCCGTCCCTGCCGCCTCTGGCCCCCAGCCCGTCTCGAGGCCCCGTGCCGGGCCAGCTGCTCTGTCTTGAGGCCGCAGCGCAGGTGTTGGGGCCGGCAGGTCTGCGGCTCACCCTTCGCCGCTGTGACCCGCGTGTGGTTGTTTGTGAGACCATGTGGGGCGACCCCATTCCATTCCCAAGCCCTTGGGTCGCGTGCTGTGGCCACCAGCCCCATAGAGGGGAGCTGGACACCCAGCCCAGGGTGCTCTGGAAGGTGGCCAGTGGCTTCAGATCCGAGTCCTACGCTGGGGCGACGCTGTTTACAGCAGCTGGGCCGCGGGGGAGAAGCCCAAAGGCCCATCGCAGGCGATTGGGTCAAGATGTGTTGAGCTTTGTGGGATTTAAAATGAGCCCCTAATCCCCTGCCTAGAAGGGTGGGAGGCTTAAACAGATAAGGGGAGCCCGGGGTTGCCCTGGGAACCGGGCTATAACGCCTTGGCAGATAGGGCACTAAAAGGGGTTTATTGGTGCCATAAAACCCACCTGTTGCCACTAATGGCCAATATGAGTGCCGAGGGATTTAAAATGAGCCCCTAATCCCCTGCCTAGAAGGGTGGGAGGCTTAAACAGATAAGGGGAGCCCGGGGTTGCCCTGGGAACCGGGCTATAACGCCTTGGCAGATAGGGCACTAAAAGGGGTTTATTGGTGCCATAAAACCCACCTGTTGCCACTAATGGCCAATATGAGTGCCGAGGGGCCCAGGGCAGCCGACCCCACACCCACTGGTCACGGCCAGCGAAAGCAGGTGCCCCGAATCTTTTTTCATATTTATTTATATATATATATATATATTTTTTATTATTATTTTTTTTTGCATCATCATTCCCCAAATCTTCAAAGGCCCCAGAGATCAGAGAATTCCTACTGCAGACAAGCCGCTCTCGCCCCCCTTCACTCCCTGATTTATTTCATGTATTCATTTATTTCACTGCCTCAAGACCCATCCATATTGTCTCAAAAGGTGCTGTTTCACCCTGTTTTTAAAAAAGATTTATTTATGCATACAAGAACTGGGGTGCAGGCCAGAGGTGTGGGGGCGGTGAGAAGCCTCCCCAGAGACAGAGTGGGGAGCAGAACAGGCAGATCCACTGAAATCCACCGCTGAGGGGAGCAGCGGGGAGACAGGAGGGGTCTGCTGCGCCCTGTGGGAAGCTCCCTGGGCAGGGATCGAATTCGTACTGCAGTGGCTGCGGACAGCTTCATAGGCTGAGTCTTAACCCCTTGTGCCACCCGGGAGGCCTGTCTCATCCTTTCAAAATCGCTGACTAGCATTCTGTTGAGTATCTCTCCTATGATTTATCGAGCCATCGTCGGTGGGCATTTAGGGGGATGCTGGGTCTTAGCCATTGCAAAGGACACTGTTATGAACAGGGGCGTGTGGTTATTTCTGTGTTCGTCTTGCCAAAGGCTTCAGCCGTGGGGATTCTGGAGCACAGGGGGTTGCCATTCTTGGTCTCTCGAGGAATCTGCGCACTGTTCCCCATGGAGCTGGCACCGACTGACATTCCCCCGGCAGTGAGATGAGCTGTATCCTTCGGGCCCACCCACAAGTAGCTGTGCTCGGGCGGCTGATTTAGACGCAGGCAGGCGGTGCAACGGCACACCCCGTGCTCCACGGCTTGAGGGCCTTGTCGGCCTTGCCCGCGGGCCGAAACCTGACCTCACACCTGCCTTGGTGTTGCCCCGGAGCCCCCCGACAGTGTCCCCTCCACACTGAGCGTTGTCGTGTTGCTAGTCCCTTTCTGGGTGTGGGTTTATAGTGAATCGGGGTGACGGCTCTCGCCTCCTGTCCAGGGGTCTCAAGTCCCTGTTTTAAAACCATGAAATGCTTTGTTCCGGTAGATCCCAGGGTACAAGTCAGATGAAGGGGGGCGCTCCAAGTGTCCCCCACGGGGCTCCACTCAGTACAGGGTGGAACCTGTCCCTGGTGGTAGTTTTTTTTTTAAAGATTTATTTATGCACACAAGAGCTGGGGTGCAGGCCAGAGGTGTGGGGGTGAGAGGATCCACCAGAGACAGAGTGGGGAGCAGAACAGGTGGATCCACTGAAACCTACTGCTGAGGGGAGCAGCAGGGAGACAGGAGGGGTCTGCTGCGCCCTGTGGGAAGCTCCCTGGCCGGGCATCGAACTCGTGCTGCAGTGGCTGGGGTAGCCCCACAGTGCTGTGCCCAATCCCTTGCCCCACCAGGGAGGCCCTCCTGGGGCCCCTTTTCTTGAACCATGGCAGTTGTTTGAAGAGAAAGATCTTGGTGGAGACCCGATATTCTTTAGGTTCTCACACCCGCTCACCGCCCCCAGCGCAGGCAGATGCAGGCGCTGGCCGAGCGGCCCACGGGGGCTGGCCTGGGCCGGACGCTCCCGCCGTCTCCCTGAACAGAGCGTTGGGGTCCTCTGCAGTGATAGTGGCGGCAGCCAGCTCTCGGGGGGAGCCAGCTCTCGGGGGAGCCGCCCTGACTGCTCCGGGATCTGGCAACGAAAGGTCAGCCGCTTCCCGAGGTTTTTCTGCACAGCAGCACCTGGGCTCTTTCCGACAGCGACGGGTCTTCAGACTCCTGGCACCAGCTGGCTCATCCAGGGAGCTCCGGGAGTTAGTGCAGATCCTACAGATTGAGGGCTCAGCCCCCTAAGTGCCAGATGCGAAGTGGCTTGGTCCCCAGCTTTCTGCCTCTTTGTGGTCTACAGATCTGCAGGTTCCTGGGGCTCCTCCCCCCCAACTCCAGGTTCAGCAATTTGCCAGAACGACTCTCAGACCCAGGGCTGTGCTAGACGTGTGCTTAGTCTAGTGAGCGAGATCCAGGTGAAGGGCAGTGAACAGGTGCGCAGCGCAGGTCGAGAATGGCCGGAGCCTTGGCCTCACGGAGCAGGGTGCGCCGCCCCCCAGCACGTCCGTGTGAGCAGCAACCGGGAAGTTCCTCCAAATTCATCTTTGAGTTTTTTCTGGTTTCTCACTGTGTAGGCCCGATGGGTCAGACCTGCCGTGACCGGTGCTTGGTGATCCGCCTCTGGCGGAGGGCGGGGGCTGCACGTGTTAAACTTCTAACCCTGGGTGGTCTTTTCTGGCAACTGGCCCCCATCCTGAAGCCATCTGCACCCTACTCCCCACCCCCAGTCAGGAGGCATCTCACGGGCCCAAAGGCTTGTTATAAATGGCAAGACGCTCCTACTAAAGAAATTCCAAGGGCGGGGAGCTCCGTGCTGGGGCTGCAGACCAGGCCAGGCGGGGGTCTCCTGTGGTGGCCGGTGCCATTCACAGCGAGGTCCCCTGGGCCCTGGCAGATGTGTTCATGCAGCCAGCGCCTGTGCTGGGGTCTTGGGTCCTGCGTCTGCCGATCCTCCATGCCCACCAGCCTTTTTCTGACAGGTTTCTCTTTCCTAGAATTTCATGCGAGTCATTCTTTTCTGGAACCATCAGCTAGATTTGCAAGACAACGATTTACTCTTCTGTGTCTGGTCTTTAGTGTCTCAGTACGCTTTGGAGACTCACCCACGTGGTGTCTGTAATCGGCTCCTTTTTGTGCCGAGTCTGGGATTCTCTGTTTATCCAGATATCTGTTGATGGTCGTTTGAGTCATTTCAGTTTTTGCCCATTTTGAAGAAAGCTGCCACAAACACGTGTTGAGAATGCATCTTGCACGCAAGCGTTTTTACTTCTTTTGAGTAAATACCACGCAGTGGCGTTTCGAGGGCAGGGTCTGAGGATTGACACATGGTCATTCACCTTTGTGGCCCGGAGTCTAATGTCTTGCTCTTAAATGTCAGTGGATTTTTTGCTCAGAAAAGAGAACTAATATTGTTGAAGGTTTACTATGTGCTGGACATTCTTTGTTTTTTTTTTTTTAAGATTGATTTATTTATTCGTACAGGAGCTGGGGTGTAGGCCAGAGGTGGGGTGTGTTGTCCGGATCTTGGATGCCAGGAATCCAAAGGGAGAGGCACAGTTAAGAACGAGGCCCAGAAGGGTCAGCTCAGCAAGGATCTGACAATCTTTATTTAGCAACCAAGCGTTTATATACTTGCGCTTACGTAAGCAGTTACCCACAAGCCGTTGTTACAATAACAATTTTGGTATGATCTACTAAATTCCCTATAAGGAAGCAGCATTTGTGATAAGAGTAAAAATGCAGACACTGTTTACCAGAGCACGGCCAGCAACACACTAAGGAGGCAGCCTCTGATTCTCTGTGTCCTGGTTTTGGTTGTACAGTTTGGTTGGATGGAGACACAGGTCTGCAGTTATTCTAGGCATAAGCTGCAGCTGGCGTAAGCAAGGTCGTCACGCGGGCCGTGCCTCCACACTGACTACCGAGTGCTCTCCCCTTGGGAGGCTCACACTGGCTCGGTTATGCCAAGTGTTACACTGGCTTGGTTATGCCAGTGCTCCCAACAGTGTGTGTGACAGGACTCACCAGAGACAGAGTGGGGAGCAGAACAGGTGGATCCACTGAAATACTCTGAATTCTCTGCTGAAGGAAGCAGTGGGGAGCTGCACCCTGAGGGTCAGCTCCCTGATTGGGGATTGAACTCGTGCTGCAGTGGCTGCTGATAGCTTCATAGTGCTGAGAGGGCGGCCCCTTGCCAGACAGTCTTTTTTTTTTTAATTTTTTCCATTAAAGTATTATTATTGTTTATGTCTTTTACATTACTGTCTGTTCCCCTTGGGTAACCCACCACCAACTCACCCATGACCAATCACCATAGTCCCATGTGCTCTTTTCTCCCCCATTTTGAGCCCTTATCCTCCCCCCACCCCGCCCCGCTGAGTGTCTCTCTCTTGTTTGGTTCCCCTATATTCCTGTTGTAAGTGAAACCATTTGATGTTTTTCTCTTTCCTTTTGACTTATTTCGCTGAGCATGATCCCTTCTAGCTCCATCCCTGTTGCTGCGAATTGCATGTGTTTGTCTTTTTTGAATGATGAATAATATTCCATTGTGTATAGGTATCACATCTTCTTGATCCAGTCATCTATTTTTGGACACTGGGTTGTTTCCATATTTTAGCTATTGTAAACAATGCTGCAATAAACATACGGGTGCATGTGTCCTTTTGGATTAATGTTTTTGTGTCCTTTGGGTAGATTCCCAGAAATGCTATTAATGGGTCATATGGAAGCTCCATTTTTAGCAGGTTGAGGAACCACCACGCAGCTTTCCATAGTGGTTGGACCAGTTTGCATTCCCACCAGCAGTGTAGAAGAGTTCCTTTTTCTCCACATCCTTGCCAGCATTTGTTGTTGCCTGTTTTTTTGACGTGCGCCATTCTCACTGGTGTGAGGTGGTATCTCATTGTGGTTTTGATTTGCATTTCCCTGATTATAAGTGATGTTGAACATCTTTTCATATACCTGTTGGCCACTTGCATTTCCTCCTTGGAGAAGTGTCTCTTTAGCTCTTCTTGTGCCAGACATTCTTTAAAAGACTTTTCCTGTATTGTGTCATCTAATCCTCCAAGGGACTTTCAGTCAGACCTAAGTGTTATTTTTACAGGATTTTATTTCCAGCTGGGGAAATAGAGGCTCCGGGGAGTAGGCAGCCTGCCCAGGAGCACAAACAAGTGGTCGGCTGTGGGACTAGGATCCAAACCCTGTTTGCCCAGACGTACTTGGTAGACGCTATTTTTGACTGCCTACCCAAACAGCCAGGGCCACTGAACTCATGGGAGAGGCCTTAGAATCTCCAGAGAGGCCCTGTGGGCTCAGCAGATGCTTTCTGGTCACCGAACCGGGTCAGTTTGTGCTAAACCAAGTCCGAGAGCTAGCTCATGGCCCTGAGACTCTGGCTATTTTGTTGTATCATTTACTGTTAAAAATAAGAGAACCAAGGCCTCCCTGGTGGCGCAGTGGTTAAGCGCTGCACTGTGGAGCTGTCGGCAGCAGTGATGTGAGTCCAACGCCCAGCCCGGGAGATTCCCACACGGCGAGGCAGACCTCTCCTGCTGCTCCCCTCAGCAGCGTGTTTCCGTCAATCTGCCTGTTCTGCTCCCCACTCTGTCTCTGGTGAACCCTCTCGCCGCCCCACGCCTCTGGCCTGTGCCTCAGCTTGTATGCATAGATAAATAAATCTGTAAAAAAAAAAAATAAGAGAACCATGAGCTGAATTCACAAACTCTACCGACCTTCTTCCATGTTGTCCACCTTTGGCTATTAAGCTAGTTATTAATTGCCACCTGGCGGAAATTTGGATGTGTCATCTGGCTCTTCTCATCTGACTTACAGCAGGAAACACTCCCACAAAGTCGGCGGACTCTTCTGGAACCTTTTTCTTTCTTTCTTTTTTTTAAAATTTATTTATTTATGCATACAAGAACTGGGGTGTAGACCAGAGGTGTGGGGGGTGAGAGGATCCACCAGAGACAGAGTGGGGAGCAGAACAGGCAGATCTACTGACATCCCCTGCTGAGGGGAGCAGCGGGGAGACAGGAGAGGTCTGCTCTGCCCTGTGGGAAGCTCCCTGGCCGGGGATCGAACTCATGCTGCAGTGGCTGATATAGCTTCATGGTGCTGCACTTAACCTGTTGCCCCAGCAGGGAGGCCCTAGAACCCTTTTCTTGAACCATGGCAATTGTTTGAAGAGAAAGATCTTGGTGGAGACCCGATATTCTTTAGATTCTCACACCCGCTCACCCCCCACCAGAGCAGACAGATGCAGGCGCTGGCTGAGCGGGCCACGGGGGCTGGCCTGGGCCGGACGCTCCCACCGTCTCCCTGAACAGAGCGTTGGGGTCCTCTGCAGTGATAGTGGCGGCAGCCAGCTCTCGGGGGGGGGGCAGTTCTCGGGGGGGGCCAGCTATTGGGGGAGGCGCCAGCTCTCAGGGGGAGCCAGCTCTCGAGGGGAGTCGCCCTGACTGCTCCGGGATCTGGCAATGAAAGGTCAGCCAGGACCCAACGGGTCACTGCCCAGTCCCGCTGCTTGACACCCGTGACCCGAAACTGTGACTTCATTTGAGTGTCACTCCTGGCCAAAAGCTATTTTGAGAACAGAAGTAGACAGGCCCCAGAGGGGCCGAAACTGAGCAGGGCCCGTCAGGGCCAAGAGCGAGGCGGTCACTGAGGCGAGTCCTTCCTCGGCCACGTGTGGTCAGCGTGGGCCCCCGAGGGATGACGGGAGGTGGCGGGATGGTTTTGGCAGCCTGGGGTGGCCTTTAGTAACATCGCTGCCCCGTGCACATCTAATCTTGATGAGAAGTTGCTTTGCTTTGTCTTGGGGAAGACCAAAGAAACTAGAGATAATAAACAATGAAAGATTTTTCCAAGTGCCCGTAATGAAAGTGCCCTCTTCAGGATGCAGCTGCGACAAGCCTCGGACAGGCTCTGTTTGTGTTACTAAAAGCAATAACCTAAGAGAGGTCCTCTTTGACCAGCATAATCTCAATGTAGGTGGGGCCAGCTCCTTTTAGTTTCACTTAAACTTGACTCAAAATGATTCATTCCCAGAAGTAAATCCATCACCCAAAGGGAGTTTCCAGGGTAAAAGATTGTCTTGGTGAAATGTAATCTTAGGAAAAACGATGGAATGTCTGTGTTTGCACATAGCCTGTGTTTTATAGTTGCTTTGCCTCCTAAGTGGCCTAATGACTTCCATTTGATTAAAACAATTTCCTTGTCTTTATTTTTTTATTGAAGCAACATTGGTTTACACACTGCTTATGAGTTAGGCATCTATGTTCAGAACCTCTTCAGATGTAAGGGAAATAATTAAGTTAAAAAAAGAAAAAACAAAAGGACAGAAAGGTAAACTTTTTTAAAGATTTATTTATGCATACAAGAACTGGGGTGCAGGCCAGAGGTGCGGGTATGTGTGTGTGAGAGGATTTACCAGAGACAGAGTGGGGAGCAGAACAGGCAGATCTACTGAAATCCACTGCTGAGGGGAGCAGCGGGGAGACAGGAGAGGTCTGCTGCGCCCTGTGGGTCAGCTCCCTGACCAGGGATCGAACTCGTGCTGCAGTGGCTGCCGATAGCTTCACAGACTTAACCCCTGCACCACCAGGGAGGCCCCAGTTTCGTCTTTGTCATAGAAACATGATAGCGCATAGAAAACGCTGGACAGCACAGTGCAGAATCACACTCATTCTGAGGGTTCTTCTGTGAAACATGTTGGGAGAAGATGGAGTCCTGGAAGAAATTGGATGAAGCCTGAATCAGTGAAGGCCACTGTTAGGGAAACATTGAACGACGTAGTTGAGTTAGGAGGCTGGAAGGTGCAGCCCCGTTTGCTCAAAAATGTCCTAACGTGCTGGCATGTCAGTGTGACGCCCCCTCAGGATCAGCACTGCAGTCAGTGTGTGCCTTCCATGGGGGCGGGGGGCTTGGCTACGCCTCGGGCACCTGTACACCTTCCTGTCTTTGACCTCAAAGCTCGCTGTGCGGCCTGCCCCCCCATCTCTGCGTATGGTGTATTAGGGTGTATTTGCCTCCCCAGTGGCAAAATATCATTTGTCAAGTCTCCCCGACCATGAGATTTAAAGTGCACATCTGTCCCCAAAGACTTTATAAACATGGAGTTAACCTCTGACGCAGCAGTTCCACTCCTAAGTGCTTTCCCAAGAGGCGCAAACACATCCGTCCACACAACTTGGCCAATGAACATTTGCTGCATTATTCATAATAGCCCCGAGTGAAAATGAGCCAGATGTCTGTCAGCTGGTGGACGGATAGACAGACAGCGGTCAGCATGTACTGCGCAATTTTATGGATTCACAAGAATAAAATACGGACACTTGCCAGAACATGGATAAATCTTAAAAACAGCATGCTTACAAACATTAGTTAGAAACATCCTGTATGATTCCGTTTATATGAAATATCCAGAATAGGCAAAGCCAGAGACAAGCAAGATTAGTGGTTTCCAGGATCTGGGAGTAAAGACAGTGGGGAGTAACTGCTAGTGGGTATATTTTTGGGGGGAGTGGATGGGTAATGGAAATGTTCTGTGTGCCGACAATGGTGATTGTGCAACAAATATACTAGAAACTATGGGGTTGGGCAGTTTAAAGGGCGAGTTATGGTATCTGAGTGATATCTTAATAATATTATTATAAAATTTTTAGAACTGTTTGCCCTCTGGCCTTCATCTTCTCCCTCCCCTGCTGTTTTCCTAGCCCTCACCTAGCACACCATTTATTTTGTTTGCTGCCTGTCATACCCCACTGGATTATAAACTCCATGTGATCAGAGACTTTTGTATGTATTGTTCACCATTGGACTTAGAGTACAAAGTCGGTGCTCAATAAATCTATGTCGGATAATGGATAGAATAAATGTGACTACATATACAGTAAGTAGCACCAAGACGTCGTTCCAAAAATCTGCAAAGATGGTTGCTCAGATAAGGAAATGATGGAAGGTGGAGAGACTCTGGGTTAGAAGCGGGTTGCTGCAAGAATGAGTGGCACTGAGTTTGGAATGAAACGTCAGCGCTTTCTCGTCATCACTACAGCGGGTTCGTGCGGTGTGGTAGCTGAGGGTGCCGGGCGGATATGACCGCTTTCGGCCCGATCTCACAGCCGATGTTGACCCCTGGACACCACCTGCCTTTAAGTCTTCATTGTGCAGAAGAGAGTGCAGCTTGTCCCCCAGCCCGGCCATATGCTCCTGAGGCACTGCTTCGGCCGGTGGAAAAGCCCCAGGTGGATGCCAGCTGCCCTGGTGGGGTGTCCTAGGCCCTCGGACTGTGTTGACCTGACCTCGGTCCATTTCTTGCTGACACGTCACATTTACCCCAGCTTCAGCATGGGGGCAGGGGGACAACACAAAAGACAGCCGTGTTAATCCAAGAATAACAGCAACAGAAACTGCACAAAGAGAAGCCACCACACCTGTTTGCAAACAGCCTCGTCCCCGGGAAGTGTCCATTTCCCTGACCAGCTGTGATGCTCCGTCTTCAAACCCGAATGCTGCAGCTAGGACAGTGGGTTTCCGAAACCCTTTGCACATTTCCTTTTCCAACATGGTTTCCCCTTCGCATCAGCAGCTAATAATACAGGCTATCTTACTGGCCTAGAGGGCTCAACTTGAAGCTTACATTTTTTTTTCTGGGGGAAGGACGGTGGGGGGCCAGGTAACCAAGGCGACGGCAAGTGGCCTCACAGCCGGAGACCTCAGGCCAGTAGGCTAATTCCTGGGACAAAGCCTTTCTTGTGTTCAGATTCGCAGGGGAGAGCCGTGCTGTGACAGAGGCCCTGAAGCCTTCAGCCCAGGGCCCACCAGGCCATCACGCAGTTCGTTGTCATGAGATGGACGCAAAATGTTAGCAAGCCCAGTGATGCCCCGTGAGCTCGGCTTCCCCTCCTAGGAGAAAGGCATTGCTGCTTCACGTGACATGTTCCCGAGGACAGACACGGATTTGACACTTACTGACCCTCTGCTTGGACTTGTTCTTGAAGTATTTCTCAGGCTGCTTACAAAGGACAACATCCCCACTGTCTCGATGCTTACAAGGGGTCATAGAAGCCTCCTGCAGAGTTGTTTTAAAGCAGCAGTCCCTCAACGCTGTCAGCTATCTGCAGCCGCTGCGGTCTAAGTTCGATCCCCAGCCAGGGAGCTTCCCACAGGGCGCAGCAGACCTCTCCTGTCTCCCCGCCGCTCCCCTCAGCAGTGGATTTCAGTGGATCCACCTGTTCTGCTCCCCACTCTGTCTCTGGGGAGTCCTCTCACCCCCCGCACCTCTGGCCTGCACCCCAACTCTTGTATGCATAAATAAATGTTTAAAGTCGCTCCCACGATTAGAATGTTAGACTTCCCCGAGGGGCTGGCTATTTCAACTCCAGATGAAGTGCCATTAGGGTAGCACCTTCCTGGATGATGATCGGTGAAACAAACCAGAGGAATGGGATAAACACTGGAGGGTTTCGCTTACTTGCGGAATGTGGAGAAAGCAGAGGGTCAGGGAAGAGACAAAACTTGTAAGCTGACCATAGGTCTGGGCCACCCGGTGTGGGGGAGGGGAGGGGTCTGGAGAAGAGAGGGAAGAGCAAAGGGTGGTGATGGGCAGGGGCCTTGGTGGCAGGGGAAGCCTGGGGACAGGACCGAGGGGAGAGATCAAATATACCAAAATGAACAGGGATGCAAGAAAAATAAAAGCAGCAGCACCTTCCTTGGCAGTTTATAGTCAGTTGACAACTAGCATGTGCTAAGTTTTAGAGAAAATAGACCCCAAGTTAATGAGAAGTTTTGGGATTGAAAGAATTGAGCGTGCAAAGAGGATTGATTTTGAATTCCAGAAGCAGAGGGGGGTCTGAGTCTGGAAATTTTAGTGGTGGTCAAAATGTGTCTGAATTCCAGTTCAGTCTGATCTATGTCAGAAGCTCTGTTGGCAAATACAAGGGTCCAATCTGAGGCTTTGTGGGCAGGTCTTGTTTTTTTTATTTTCCAGGAAGAAAAGATTTTTTTCTTGTGATGAGAACTTTTAGGATCTACTCTGTGTAACCAGTTTCAACTACACCAGAGTTAACTGTAGTTATGTTACACCTCACATTTATCTTCAAAGTGGAAGTTTGTACTTTTTGGATGACGTTCATTCACTTTATCCCCACTCTAACCCCCTACCTCTGATAACTACAAATAGGAGAGCTCTTCCTATAAATTTTAATTTTTTTTAAAAAGATTCTACATACAAGTGAGTTCATACAGCATTTGTCTTTCTCTGACTTATCTCACTTAGCAGATGACCTGGAGATGCATCAGTGTTATCATAAATGGCGGGGTCTCCTTTTCATGACTGAATAATATTCCACTGTATGCGTGTACTCGCGCTCCCTCACCGCTCATCCTTTAGCAGTCCCTTAGTTGTCTCCATGTCTCAGTTATTGTAAATAGTGCTGCTTTGACCCTACAGTTATCTATTCTACACGGTAGTTTAGTTTCCTTTGGATAAATTCCTAGAAGTGGAATTGCTGGAGCCTTTGGAATTTCTAGTTTTAATTTTTTGAGGAAGATCCACGCTGTTTCCACAGTGGCTGCCCCATTTACGTTCCCACCAGCGGTGCCGAATGCCTCCTTTCCCCCATTTCTTTGCCAGCATTTATTTCTCTACTTAGCACCAACAAAGTGATAATATAAATTCAGTAAAGATTTTGATGAAAGAGTCTTGGTTATTTCCCACGAGAAGCACACCCCTTATCCAGGGGGTGATTCTGGTAATGTGCTCTACCTCCTGGGCTTGTGTGGACTCCGTAAGACGTGGAGTGTTTGGGGCAGTTCTTGGAATAAGGGGCGAGTGTTCAACAAAGGACAGTTTTAAATTCTTCAGAACTGAGAAAAGTCTCCAACATAGCACACACAATGACAACGATTGGGGGTGTAGGTGTTTCTTAAAAGCGAGCCATAAAATAAGCCTAGGTAGGGGCCATATTATAAGCAGTTGGCTCTTGTAACGATACGACATTACAATAAGATAGTTCGTAATGCGAGCGGCACTCACATTGGGGAAACTCAGGAAGGGCCTACCAAAAGCACTAGGTACACAGGTGTACAGCAGGTTTGGGAAACTCGGGGGTCATGCACTCATACAAGATGGAGGAGGTGTAATAGATATCACTTCCCGAGGCTCAGTGAGATGAGAAAGCGCAATGGTCCTAAGAGTCCAGATGGACAGTCAGGTCTCAGCAGAACGCTTAGATCGACAGATGGGTGCAGAGACCAATGCTGTCCTGCAGGGGGCAGTCCAGGAAATAAGGCCCCCCCCATTTGATGTCCTTTCTCCTTCCAATCTCCTGCTGGGGCCCCTCTTTACTGAATCAGTTTTGAAGCCGGTGTCCAAGGGGCTTGCTGATCCTCTGATCCAGCCTTGTATACATGGGCTGCGCCTATGTGTGGTGGCCCCGATCCTGGTGAAGCGAACTCCTTGGGGCAGAAAACAGGTGGAACAGGCGGGGAGTGAGCCCGGGGCGGCTTGTGGGGGCCAGCACTGTCATTTGGGTTCTTGGCCCGACTGCGGCCCGTTCCTCCTGTAGAATCATACTCAAGAACACGGGGGCCTCCCCGGTGGCGCAGCGGTTAAGCGCTGCGCTGTGGAGCTGTCGGCAGCAGCGATGCGAGTTCGACGCCCAGCCGGGGAGAATCCCACATGGTGCGGCAGACCTCTCCTGCCTCGCCCGCTGCTCCCCTCAGCAGTGTGCTTCTGATCTGCCTGTTCTGCTCCCCACTCTGTCTCTGGTGAAGCCTCTCGCCACTCCACACCTCTGGCCTGTACCCCAGCTCGTATGTATAAATAAATAAATCTTTAAAAAAAAAAAAAGAATCCTACTCAAGAACACGCCCTCTCTTGAGTGGCTGGTAACAGGGCGGCACCCCCAGCTGTGACTGCCCATTGGGTCCTGGTGAACCGCCCGCGGAAACCAGGGCTGCCCGCAGCTTTGACAGACGATGAGCGGCGTGGGAAATGTCCTGCACCGCGGGTGCCCCTAGGAAGACATGGCCTTTGGTCCCGCTGCCACATGCTCAGATGCTGCTCTTAGTGTGGCCACTGCTGTTCTGTGCGGGGTCCTGCAGTCCCGGCGCTAAAGGCTCGGTTCCGGCCCCCGCAGAAGCCTCAGAAGGGCCTCTGCTCTCACCGGGCAAGCCTGGGCAGCGCCGTTGCTCTCACTTCCCGCCTCCCACACCCTCCTCCGCCCTGTTAGTCTGCACAGCAGCTGGGTCTGCCCAGGTGCAGGGGCTCAATCACCAATTCAGCAGCTGTCTATCCAGCATCCAGGGGTCCTGCTTCCCATGTTGTTCCCATGCCTAAGAACGCAGGATCATGAACATTTTTTCTTATGTTTCTTTTTAAAAAAATATTTATGCATAGAAGAGCCGGGGTGTAGGGCAGAGGTGTGGGGTGTTGAGAGGATTCACCGGAGACAGAGTGGGGAGCAGAACAGGCGGATCCACTGAAATCCACTGCTGAGGGGAGCAGTGGGGAGACAGGAGAGGTCTGCTGCGCCCTGTGGGAATCTCCCCGGCCGGGGATCGAACTCGTGCTGCAGTGGCTGTGGGTAGCTTCATAGTGCTGTGCTTAACCGTTGCGCCACCAGGGAGGCCCTATTTAGTTCTTTTCTTAATGTGCCACATGTGGGTGGGATCACATGGGTTTATCTTTATCTGTCTGCCTTGGCCGGCCTAGCATCATCCCCTCCAGGCCTGCCCACGCTGCTGCCCACGCAGAATTTCATGGGTGTGCTGACAACTCAACCACCAGACTTTGAGCAGCAGATTTCCCTGCACATGTGGGTACGTCTTGTCTTATCAGTGAGCAGACTGCAGCTCCCCTACCCCGCCTTTCCTCCACTCCCATAATCTGTTTTCCTGGAAGAGCCTGGTTAATACAAATATTTGCTCCCGTGTGCCACCAGGGAGGCCACATTTTTTCCTATGTTTCAACTAGAAGTTTTATAGTTTTGGTTTTACAGTTAAGTCTATGACCCAGTGCGGTAAATTTTGTGTGTGGTGTGAATATATCAGAAAAAGATTACAATGACAAGTGTAAATGTAGCCTCAGCCTAACAGTACTATCTCAAAACACATGAAGTCTGTGACCCAGAAGTGGGAGGTTCAGTAATGACTAACTTCTTTTTTAATCATAAGAGTATTTATAGTTCCAAATTTTCCTCTGAATGCAACTTTATATGCACTGGAAATTGATATGGAATATTCCTATTTTCGTTTATTTCTAGATGATTTATAATTTCAATTTTACTCTAACTTGGATCCAGGGTTATTTGAGTTTTCATTGATTTCCTAGGTTTTATTTATTTATTTTATTTTTTAAAGACTTATTTATGCACACAAGAGCTGGGGTGTAGGCCAGAGGTGCAGGGGGTGAGAGGATTCCCCAGAGACAGAGTGGGGAGCAGAACAGGCGGACCCACTGAGATACACTGCTGAGGGCAGCAGCGGGGAGACAGGAGAGGTCTGCTGCACCCTGTGGGAAGCTCCCTGGCCGGGGACGAACTCGTGCTACAGTGATGCTGATAGCTTCATAGTGCTGAGACTTAATCCCTGTGCCACCAGGGAAGCCCTAATTTCCTAGGTTTTAATGATCTTCCTCTTACAGATTTTAAATTCTACCTTTGGGATGTAGGATGTAATCTGTAAAAGCCACCCTATCATAATTCATAAAGGTCTTCCTTGTGGCCAAGAAGAACGTTGAGTGCTTTGGAAATTATTCAACAAATACTGTAAGAGGATATATACATTCTGTTAAAATTTATTAGTCTAGATACAGTCATCGCCTATCAAATTGACCTTGATTATATCCTTGTGCTTGAACTTATAATAGCAGCCTGCAGGTAGTAAGTGACTGTGAGTAGTTACTCAAGGTGTGTTTTTAACCAGGTTTACTTTATTTCTAGGAGTTTAGATTTATGTATTTGATGGCCATCCTGTATGATGCAACCCTACTTCCTCTGTGGTTTCTCCTTCTCCCATCACATAACATGGCTTTTACATAGTTAACGCTTTTGGTCTTGACTTCTTCTTTATCTGATACTTTTATTGCCACTCCAGCTTTCCTTTTCTTTGTTTTCCCATTCCTTTATTCCACTATTTCTTTTCAGCATTGTTTTCTTGTGCTCTTGTATAGAACACATAGCTTAGTCGGTGTTAAAATCTAACCTTAGGATCATGTGTGGCCCCACTATGGACGTGTGTGGTCCTACTGGACTCGATACTCCAACGGGGGACCAGTGTAAACCCTGGGCCCCAAAAGAGCAACAAAAACAAGCAAACAATGAGACACACCTCCCAGCCAGGAGAATGAACAGACAGAGCCTCTTGGGGGGGGCGGGGGACCCCCGTGAGATGAGCCTGGCGTGGGAGGGCCCCGTTTTGGGGGCTTTTAACCTGTCACAGGTGAGTCCTGTCGGGATCCAAAACCCCAGTGAAAACCCCCTAAGAGCACAGTTTGGTGAAACCACAGCCAGTGGACAGTGAGAGGCAGTGGGTGGAGGGGGGGAGGGAGAGAGTTGGGAGTGTCCCCAATTTGGGTTATAAGCTTTAGGTCCCAGGCTGAACCCTGAACTATGCAAGAGATGGGCAGATGCCAGCTAAGGAAGGACACAGTTTGAGAAGTGACCTCCTGCTGAGGAGACAGTTTACAGTTTGAGTCCAAAGAAATCAATTGCTTAAATGTGTGCGCCCACACACTCACTCATAAGAAAAATCTAAACACCCCAATCTTCAAACCACAAGATTCATGGTGTCCAACATCCAACTTATCATTCTCTGAAGTATTTTTATTTCCCTAGGTCTGTTACAGGGCAGGGTGAGGGGCACCCCAGAACCCCCAAACCTGCCTGCTCAAAATAGTTTCTGCCACCCGCTGCATCAAGACAAAACATAAGACCTTTAGTGGAAAGAAACATGAATACAATGAGTGTGTAATACAGAAAGGACATACAGTTTTTAAATTAAGCACCCAAAGTTACCCATCCCCTTGTGGGTAAAAGTACCCCACAAATGGGATTGGCCCAAAACAAGGCCCGAAAACTGCCCCAAGTGTAAAGCATCTTTCGGCGGGACCCATAGAAAAGGGTCAGAAACAGCCAGACAATTCTGGAGGAAAAGAGCAATATCAAAATCCAGATCAACGTTGCCCTTGTCACCTCCCCACGGGTCTCTCGCCCACGTCCGTCTCAACCAGTCCAGGCCAGTGCAGCTTCTTTGCACGTCTCTGCTCCTTGTGCCTCTTCTGGCCTCCATCCTGCTTCCTTCCTTCTCCAGTCTCCTCTGTGTGTCTCCTCTCTTCTCCAGCTTCATATCGCTCCTGCTCAGCTCCACCCTCCTTGGGGTGGGGCAGGGAACCTGGAACCTCCCCATTTCCTGGGGGCCCCCCTGTTACACCTCCATTCCCACAACACAGAGTTTTTCCTGAAATAGTAGACAATTCTGGATGTCACCTTTATTAACGTGTTTTCCCTTTAGAAGCGTTCTCAACATTAGGAACACGCTGTGCTGCCCCGGGGGCTCCCCTCCCAACAATTGGGGTGCACTTGATCCTGCCGGTCGTCCTGGCATCTTAGCGTCTTATAAGCTCCGGGCTTGCAATGCGCAGTCTGCGCCGTCTGGTCAGTGCTGCCTGCGCCCTGCTCCTGTGGGGGCAGAGCGGCCCGTGGGTCCAGCAGCTCCGGGGGCGCACCCCCCCACCAGCTCACTCTCGCTGCTCCGCCCGGACACCGAGCCCCGGGCACTGGGCACCGGGACAGGATGGGGCAGAGTGGGCGGGCCCACCGCCCAGGCTGCTCCACACCATTGCGGGGGGGCCCCCAGCAGCTGGACACTCCAGGGAGGTGCCTCGTTCCCTGCCTCCGCTTACCCGTAGTCGTGAATTAGGGGGCGGAGCCGCCTCTTGGTTGTGGCCCCAGAGACACACCTCCTGGGGCGGGGATAGCCCTGGAGCCACGCCCACCCCTGGCTGGTACCTGGGCCTCGGTTTCCCTCCTTTGATTCCATCCTGCCAGATCGCCCATGTCTCTGGCACGCAGAGGGCACCAGCTCTGGTCTTCCCCGAGGCAGGGCCGGAGTGGGGCTGCAGCGCCATCTTCAACTGGAAGGTCTTCCAGTGTCTCTAATTACTCATCTTCTACCTGGTTTTTGATCTTTCTGGAACTTCCATTATTCACTCAGTAGGTCTCCTGTGTCTGATTTCCAAACTCTGTCCCCCTGGTGTATTTCTGTGTTTCAGTTCCCGGTTAATCGATGTGTCCCTGTTGATAGTGAACCACCCCAGGAAGCCTCAAGGACATCCGTTCTCTCCTTGAGCATCTGTCGTGGCTTTAATTAGGCAAGTCAAGAATGTCTCCTGGGCTCCCAGTTCATATGGAGTCTCACTGATGTGTCTCCAAGTCTCCTGCCTCTTCCCTTTCACTCCTTCAGGGGAAGGCACCGACTGTCTGTTCCCCGTGCTCTTCCTCTTCAGGATTTCAACATTTTGCCATTGCTGGAAATTGCTTTCAACAGGAGCTCACTAATCATGCCAGAAAATGAGTGTCCAGACCTTAATCCCATGTCATGTGGGACCTAAAACTGCATTTCCTGACCTGCTTTCTGTACCTACGCATCAGAGTTGGGTGTATCTCAGAGACTCCACTCTCCACAAGGGGATGCCTCTGCTGCTCCCCGAGCCTGTTCTGAGCAGTGTCTGTGCCGCTGCAGGGGATGTCAGGACTTCCTCTTGGAGAGGGATGGCACTCACTCTGCTAAGGACACACGCCGATGCAGTCGCCACACACAGTGGGTCTCTGTTCTCATGTGGTCACCACCAGCCTTACCTGTACCAGTAGGAAAAAAAGTCCAGGAACTTTGTGACTGGGTTGTTCTCCATTAGTACATAATAACACTTTCACAAAGACCTGTAAAACACAGGGATCCTTCCCCCTAAGAATACCCCATTGTTATCTAATCATAAAAACACACATCTGTCCTTACAGGTAATATAATCTAATCCCACCTCCTCTCACGGCTGAATCCCACTCACAGAATTTCATACGGCTCAGATTCTCTTTAGGTTCTAATAATTTGTCAACATTTCTGACTAAAATTGAATGTCTGTTTCAAGCCTGCACACTGGGAGAAAGTGAAGTGGTGGTCCTTTTTCAGGACCAGCAGAAAGCAGCAGAGCAGTCACTTGGTTGCTTGCTTGCCTCTGGCAGCCTAGCAGAGGGATTCTGCTACCTCTGCTACCTACCCTCTCCGCACAGGTAAGCAAAAGCCCATGTGGAGACAGGAGCTGGCCAGTCCACCGACTACCTGCCTCCAGGCAGAAACTCTCTTGAGGCAATTTGTAAAAAAAGGGATCCACCGGTGTCCAGGAGAGGTGTGGCCAGATATGTAGGTCAAGTAGCCCCAGCTGGTCATGGCTGGGAGCTCTGTGTGCTGCTAAGCCAACACAAAGCCAGAGAGTAGGCGGTCATGGTAGAAGACTTCTCGCAGGTCCCTGAGTTCTTGTTCATTTCTCTTTATTCTTTAAATTGGAAATCTTCATTTATCTGTCTCCAAGTTCACAGACTCTTTCTTCTGCTGTCTCTAATCTGTTGCCCAGTTCTTCTGTTGAAAATTTTATTCCAGTGATTGGACATTTCAGCTTCAGAATTTTTGTTTTTTATTTGTAACTTCTGTCTCCTTACTGAAAACATCTATGTGCTGATTCATTGTTGTCATCGTCTCCTTTACTTTTTATCATGTGGTTTTCTTTAGTCCTTTGTATCTACAATAGCTACTTTGATGTCTTTGTCAGCTATATTTAGCTTTGGGACACTCAGTGACAATGGCTGTTGGGTAATTCTTTTAATATGGGACACTTCCTTTGCCTTTATTTGCATGTCTTGTGATTTTTTTTAACTAAAAACTTGATATCTTAGGTTATATATTATATCAATTCTGGATTCTGATTCCCCACGAATGTTTTATTGGTTCCCCTCCCCCACCATTGCTTTCGTTTAGTAACATATTTGGGTGAAATCTGATTTTTTTTCCCCTGTGGTATCCAGCTGCTGTTAAATATACTTTTTAAATTTTTATTTCTCTTTTAAAGTTGGCTTTCGAGGGCTCACCTCTCTGTGCAGTGAGGTGAGCAGACATGGAGTACTGATACATTCAGTGGGTCTTGTTTGAGCACAATAGTCTGTCAATCTGCTGGAATTTGAGGTTGAGGGAAAATACTGTTAGTGGGGCCAGAGCAGGAAGTGGACAAACAACAGCAAACACTTAAAAAAATTACTGAAGTGTAACGTACCTCCAAAAAGAACACTTAATCCAAATGCTCGGCTCAGTGGATTTTCATAAATGAAGGAAAGCCAGATCCCATTGTGGTTGTAGTGTGAATGGTTGTCTGAACATAATGCGGTACATGAGCTAATTACAGGGTCTACACAATCATAGTATTTGTAGCATTTCCTTCTTTCTCATGCTTGTTCTCTGAATTCCTGGTCATCTTAATATAGCATGTTTTGGGGATTTCTAAATATTTTCATTTTATTTTGTAAAAAACGTAGCTAAATGAAAGTATCAAAAACATGGGTTGTCTGGCTTAACCACTAATTATTCTTAAAAAGTATTTCCTCTGGTTAACGTAGAAGAGGTGTGACTCAGGAAGTCACAGAAGATGGATGCTTTCTCTTTACAGAAAGTACCTTACCACTCTGATCAGGGATTCAGAGAACAGGGTATTCCAGCCTTGACAAGGAATGATGGGAGGGAACCCGGACACTGCTCAGATTTTTCTTTCAAAGAGTTTATTTCCTCCAAAGTTTTCCCAAAGCTGGCTGCCATAGGGTGCATTTGTCAGAGAAGAGGTGAAAGGGATGTTTGTGTAACAAATGGAAACATGGAGAAACTGGCCGTTGGAGGAGTGCAGCAGATTCATTTGCAGATAGCAAAGTGTCTGTTCAATAACAAAGCCTGGAGTTGAGACCACAGCCAGCTGAATTATGAAGATGCTGAGCCCACTCAGTGGGTCTCAAATTTGGGCTCTGTGTTACACCCACCTTCTCCGCAGCTCTGCGTGTGGACGAGCTAGTTTTCTTGCACCAGGGCTGGTTTCCATAGGTGTAACACGTGCACTTGCACACTGATTAATTCACGAGGGATGTCTCTACACATCCTAACAGAGCATTTCATACACTGGCAGTAGAGAATCATAACTGCTTGAAAAATTATATTTCAGAAAATGGCCCTTCTTTTTGGAGAAAAAAGCAGTGAAAGACTCCGCAAGGCTGACAGGAATAACTCAGGGAGACGCCGAGGCGGGCTTAAACCCGAGTGCCTTCCAGGCTAAAAGCCCAGAGTGGTCCTGTACATGTGTAAGAGGGATTGAAATGGTTTTTAAAATGTGGAAAGGCAATTTTGAAAACACTACTGTAAATGCCAAGTGAAGAATTTAAAATGCTTTCTTTTCTAAGGTAGCAGCTTCTTCCTAGAGTGGTTATACTTGCTCATTGAAAAATTGCCTTGTGAGGATGTAGGGACATTTCTCTTGTATCCAAGTAATTTAGGAATCGATATGATTCAATAATTCATCATTCATTAAATCAGAACATTGCAATTATTTCCAAGTCTCAAAACTTGGTTATCAGAGAAAACGCACTTGAGGGGCACAAAAGAAAATTGCTGGTTAGCTGAGAGCTGCTAAAAGGGTATTTAACCTGAGTTTGGGAAAGTTTCCAACTTTGGTTCACAAAGGAGGGCGGGCTGAGCAGGGCGCGCGGGGCAGGGCAGGCAGCAGCTCCGCTAACCTCACTGCCATCCCTGGATGCAGCTACAGGACCCACACAGGGATGGGACAGGTTTGCCCTTGAAGTCCCAAGTCTTTTTTTTTTTTTAAGATTTATATATTTATGCATACGAGAGCTGGGGTGCAGACCAGAGGTGTGGGGTGATGAGAGGGTTCACCAGAGACAGAGTGGGGAGCAGAACAGGTGGATCTACTGAAACACACTGCTGAGGGGAGCAGCGGGGAGACAGGAGAGGTCTGCTGCACCCTGTGGGAAGCTCCCTGGCGGGGATTGAACTTGTGCAGCAGTGGCTGCCATAGCTTCCCGGGAATGGAACTATGCAAATGAGGGACGTATACACCTGCCCTCCCACAGCTCTCCTCCTCTGGGGCCCTCCACCTTGCTGTGCTTTCCTTCCCTTTCTATCACTCCCCCCCCCCCCACTGGCCACACTCCATGAGCTGCTCACTTCCGCTGATTGTAGACGGTCAGCTGGAACCTTCCTCCCAGAGCCTGGCCTGGCCGGTTCTCTGCTCACCTCCTCTTTTGCAGCCGAAGACCTGCTTCTTAGACACAGTGACTTTTGGGGTAGAGGCTGGGGGCCCAGTGCATCGGGGGTGTATTTGTGCCCCCCACATTCCCGTGTCCACCTCCTGACCCCTGGTGTCTGGGAAAGTGGCCAGTTTGGGAGACAGGTTTTTATTAAGTTAAAATGAACCCGCGAGGGTGGCCCCCACCCACGTAGCAGGAGCGCCTGTGAGAAGGGAAGTTTGGACGAGGCGGCTGCAGGCTGAGTGAGCTGAGACTCAGGCTTTCTCCGCTCTCCCGCCGTCAGCGTCACCTCTGGCGGCACCTGCGGCGATGAACCCCGGGCGCAGAGAGCAGGGCGCGTGCACATGCGCGAGTGGGGACACCTGCGCGGGGCTCGGGGCTACTGGCTGTGAGGGCGGCACCACCCTGGGAGGGGCGGGCAGACCAGACGAGACAGCCAAAGACACTGAGGGAGCCGGTGTGCCCCCCGTTCAGCGTTCAAGGCCCGGACAATGCCCGCGCAGCAGCCTCCGAGTTATCTTTGTGACAACTGGCGCTGAACCTGCCTGGCCTGGGCTGGCTGCAAAACAGGTGCGCGGGGAAGATGCGGCGCAGTCGGGGAGTCCCGCCACAGAGCAGGGCCCGGTAGGACCCTCACCGAGGCTTCAGCGCCCCGACCTGCCCAGACTCCTGCCTCCGCCCCTCCCACCCCACCCCTGCGCGCTCAGGGACCCGCGGAGTCCAGCTGGCCAGGAAACCTCTGGTTCAAGGCAGGGGGGGCCGTGTCCATGCAGCCAGGACAGTCTATTGACACACATGGGGGGGTGGCCACACCCCCAGTCTCATCCCCTGGGTGGGGGGCGGCTTCCTCAGCCACCGCTTCAGGCTACGCCTTGGGTAGGTCCTGATGTGAATGGTTTATTTTTGGTGTGGAACATCCTGTTTGCCAAACATTACTAAGTTCAACGTCTCTGGCCCCTGGCGTATAACCGCACCTGAATGTTCCAACTAAATAAAGATGGTTCAGGCGGGACCCTCTGGCTGGGGGCACGGGGTGGGGGGGAAAGAGGAGGACGGGAGATAGGGGCTGTCTCTGGGAGCGGCTGTGGCGTTTGCAGAATTCAGTGCGCCCTGGGGAGTCCGGGTTCCTTCTCAGCGAGCTGTGCTTTTGGAAAGCTCAGGCCCGTTCTCACTCTCAGTGTCTCCTCCGGGATAAGGAAAGTGCCTCCCTGCTTTTGATGTTCTTCTATTCAAAGTGATGCCTGTGAGCTCATTTTACTGGCCACAAACTCCGATTATTTCCTGGGGCTCCTTGACTCAGGTTATTTCTGCTGCATTTTTCTGTTAATTTTTTTTTAAGATTTATTTATGCATACAGGCTGGGGTACAGGCCAGAGGTGTGGGGCGGCGAGAGGGTTCACCAGAGACAGACTGGGGAGCAGAAAAGGCAGATGAATGGAAACACTGCTGAGGGGAGCAGCAGGCGAGGCAGGAGAGGTCTGCCGGGCCATGTGGGAATCTCCCCGGCTGGGTGTCGAACTCATGTCGCCGCTGCCGACAGCTCCACAGCTCAGTGCTTAACCGCTGCGCCACCCGGGAGGCCCTGTTCTCTTAATTTTTAAAAAGGTCTTAAAATCCTGTGATTTGACTTGACTCTTAAGAGAGATCTCAATCCCATGGGCTGAGGACCCGTCCATGTGTGGGAAGGTTTCGAACAATAAAACGGTGGTTGCACACTCGCTAATAGCACTAAACAGAAGGGCTTCTAAAGACGGGGGCTGTGCAGGGGAGTCTGAGCTCAGCTTGGAAAAATGACGGGGGAGTGGAGGCTGCCCGGCCTCGGCCTCGGAGGACAACCCTTTGCCACGCAGCTGTGAGGTGGTCGGGGGACCGGGAGGGGCAGGCCTGGCCGGGAGGAAGATGCTCTTGGTGCTGCTGAAGCAGGAAATGTTCCCTCAGTCTCGGTCTGTCAAAGAAGGTCTTCAGGTTGGAAGGGGGACAATGCAGAAAGGGAGGGGACACAGGAGAGGTGGGGGGCAGGTGGCCAGGGAATCCAGAGAGCCCCGAGGTGCTGAATGGATGTGCTGGCTTCGGGAGGGTCATTCCCAGGGGGTTTCTTCGAGCTCCTGCCGGGAACCTGGAGGAGTCACACGTGTGGGAAGGTCTCTGGAGACTGGACGGACGTTTGTGAGTCCCCTGCAAAAGCAGGGGAAGAATTGAGGCTCTCTGGGCTGGTAAATCTAACATCAGGTCCTGGTAGCTGCTGAAACAGATGGTTCCTGCGCATTCGTGACAGGAGATGGACACTGGATGTCAGCTTAGTCTCCTGTGAACAAAACCATAACCAATTAGCCTCATTTTCCTTCTTGTTTTCAAGTAGGGAATTTAAGAGTATTTTAAGCATGTTTTCATTTCCTTCCAATGCTTGATGAGGTTTCTCGTAGAAATATTCTTAGATCAGGTGGGGAAATAGGAGGCTGGAGACCAGAAGGGGATTCTTATGTGAGAAATGTCTGTCTTCAGACAGCTGAATCTACTGGTGAAGTATCAGGGAGGGTTGACGTGATATTGTGACAAGACTCTGTCCTGGGTGGCTTTGTTGTCACCAGTGCAGATGGAGACTTAGGAGATTTTTTTAAAGATTTATTTATTCATGCAAACAAGAGCTGGGGTGCAGACCAGAGGTTTGGGGGCGTGAGAGGATTCCCCAGAGACAGAGCAGGGAGCAGAACAGGCGGATCCACTGAAATCCACTGCTGAGGGGAGCAGCGGGGAGACAGGAGAGTTCTGCTGTGCCCTGTGGGAAGCTCCCTGGCCGGGCATCAAACTCGTGCTGCAGTGGCTGGTGATGGACAGCTTCATAGCGCTGAGACTTAACCCCTTGCGCCACCAGGGAGGCCCTCAGTAGATTTTTTTTTTAAATGAGAATTCAGTGTCCTTTAAGCAATTACTGTGTCTTGTAAAAAATCCACATCCCATGTGAGGACTTAGCTGAAGCCTTGCACATAGTGAGGTTGATGGAAGAAATGAAGAAACAGAACACATGTGAACTAAATTTGAAAATCACAGAAAGCTGAGTGGAAATTTCCGTGGAGTACTCAGATTTTAAAAACTTTTCTAAATATTGGAACATTTGCCAAGAATCAGTGTAAGATTTAAAAAGAGTAAGCAACGGTGTCTGACTTCAGCATGTTGTTTCCTTGCCAGCTGCATGTGCAGATGAGAAAGAACTGGAGACTTAGCTGATGAGTTAAAAATGAGACAAAGCTTGGTGCTGTCTGTCATCAGGCAGAGTTTGGCTTCCTGACATGTTATTAAAGCATCCTGGATTTGGGAGGGAAGTTAATTTAGGAAGTTTGAAGATTCTTTCATTTATTTAGCAAATATTTATTGAGCGCACACTGCCGGTTTAAGGCTATAGGACCGAATAAAGACCAGTCCTTGCCTTTCTGGAGCTCACATCCTGTGATTTAATGATTTCAACAAAATCCATTAAAGCTTGCCAACATGTGGAAAAAAGCCGAAGGCACATAATAGCACAGGGAAACATTTAAATTTAACTTAGAATTGTATTTCTATTTTTCCAGCAAAGAGTTAAGTTCAAAGAAAATAGGGGAAATTGATTTTAAATATAAATTTAGGCAAAAAAAGGCAGAGGTGTAAGGTGCTATCAAGTATTCTGAGGAGTCTATATAGTGTTGGCACATTGAAGGGAATGAAATCGTGATGTTTAATTAGCACACAGACGGAAAACAGCCACAGGCTGGTAGGGTCGTGACCCAGAAGGGAAATGCATGGGTGTCTGTAGGTAGTGAAGTAAAAAAATCAGGCTTTTTTATGCCCCTGGGGGGTGTCTGGGCCGAGGGGCATAGGTGTGGCGCATGGGCGCCCGTGATTGCGGACACCTAGGCCCAGAACTTGGTGTGCGCACGTGTGCCAGGAGGCCAGGGAGAAAAGGGAGGCATCAGTTGGGCAAGACCAGGAGATGACACGGGAACTGGGAGTCTTGTCAGCCTCCTGGAGGGTCCCCCTCTTCAGCCTTCCCCCCAGCCTCCCTGCTGGTGCCCCCAGCCTGCTCACCTGGCAGACCTGGCTCTACAGTGTCTTGTCTTTTCTCACTCATTGGCCTTGGTGTGGGTGTCTGCAGGGAGTTAAGTTTTTGAGCAGAGGGTGCTGGCTCAGTGAGGGTTTTGAGTTTCCTTTGAGTATCAGCCAGGGGAGAGAAATTCAAACAGTCTGTTGCTTTCAATGACTTGGATTATTACAAGGGTAATATTATATTCAGTATATTCGAGTTATGTAATTGAAACAAGTGGTTTAGGGATTAAAAGGATTCATTGGTATTACCTTTGAATTTAATGTTCAGTTTAAAAAGCTTTCAAGATGTACAGTCAGGGCTTCCATCAGTTGTGTGAGCCCCACATGCAGAAAACCCTCCTGCTATAAAGGCAAACCCACACCTAGAGTATTGGATGCCTGTGGGGTTCAGGAAGACGCTCAGGCTTTTGCACCACCTCTGTGGCTGTCACCTGCGGCCTTGAATGCAGGAGGCGCTTGGGAGCGTGGGCGCGGGGCACGTGGGCCTGCTGGTGGCACCTGGAGCGTGGTGAGGGCGTGGGTGAGGGGGCGCCCCGAGCCTGAGGCTGAGCATAGCAGGGCGGCATCACAGAGGACGGGTGCGGTGGAGAGGCCGTGAGAGAAGGTCAGAGTGAGTCCAAAGGGTCAAGATTCACCGGGGCCTGGGAGGCTGACATCCTCCTGGCTCCCAGCAGCCCTTCCTGCCTGGGCCTGGTTGCCTCACTACAAATGGTGCAGAAAGATCATTAAAAGCCTGAAACAGCCACGGGGAGCTCTGGGACTCTCCTTTCCCATCTGCCGGGATCACAGAGAATCTGCCCTGTGCCTTCTCCCACTGCAATACCACACGCAAAGATCCTCCTCGCTGCACGCTCGAGCTTGCCAGACCGCAGGCGCGGACTTAGCGTGAGCACCGTTCACCGTCTTCGTAACCAGGAAGTCTGTATTTTAATAACCCGTCTGGGGAAGAAGCAAGTCTCGGGTCTGCTCAGAGGAGAAAGCTGACCCTGGAGACTTTTGTATAACCAGGGCCCACAGAGTGCCCTCCCTCTAGAAAAGGGGATATTTGAGAAATAATCTGCCCACAGGGCTTGGACGAAGAAACACCCCCCATCCCCACCCCCAGCCTGGGCATGCAGTGGGAAGGACGGACCCTCCTTTGATGATTTGCAGCTGCTCACCTGCCTGCGCGTGGCTGGGCTTGTGCTGGCCTGCACCCACCTGGCCGAACAGTCACCTACGGTGGCCTAGGCGGATAATTCCCCTGAGGTGCCCACGGAAACCAGCCGCTGTGGGGGCCACCTCACATTAGCCTGCATAGGACAGTGGCAGAGGGCTCGTGGGCGGCGCATGGGGACTGTTTGCGTTGTAGGGAGGTGCCCGTCGCACAGGACCAGACCTCCAAGGCCACACGAAACATTTAAAAGGGAAAGTGACACTATGAAAAAGAACTGAAAGAAATCCGACAGAATTTCTATAAATGAAAATAGTTATTGAAATGAAAACCCAAATGGGGTAGAAAAGGAAATAATGAAATGCCAGTTAGATCTAAAGAAATTACTCAGAATGTGAACGTGCGTGCGCGCGCGCGCACACACACACACACACACACACACACACACACACACACACAGGTGAGGGCATGCATGAGAGAGAGCATAAAGGCGGCTTGGTCCTCAGAGCAGCTTAGGCCAGCACTGTCTAGCAAATGTTCCAGGGAGAGTACAGAGGCCTTAGAAGCGAGAGCCAAAGATATGGCTGCAGATTAGTGATTTGAAGTTGGTGGCAGAGTGAAGATGTGATTTCGTCTGCACGCACAGCGAGATTGCAGCAGAAGGAAGCCAAAATCTCCTGGAAGAAGGAAAAGACGACTCCAGCATGTTAGGAATGACATCCTGGGCCCTGCCCAGGCAGTGGAGTGAGTCCAGAAGGCAGTGGGCCCCATCAACAGCGTGGTGGCACCCACAAGCCCGCACAGTGAGCAGCGCTGCGGGGTCCAGAGGCGACCTCTGCAGACATCAGAGTGGCTTCGGGAAGTTTCCTGGGGGCCCAAAGGCGAACCCGCCGTAGCAGGCTGCGGGGGCATCAGCGCGGTCTCTGTAAATGCCAGGAAGGCCTGAAGGTGGCCAACAGGCACATCAAAAATCGCTCATTCTCACTTACCAGGGAAATGCAAATCAAAGCCACACTGAGAGCCACAAACCTCTCGCCTCAAAGCCACAACCTCTCGCCTGTGAGACTGGCCCACATCAAAAAGACCAGAAATAGCAAATGTTGGTGCAGATGTGGAGAGCAAGGAGCCCCGTACACTCTGGGGGGAGGTAGACAGCAGTGTGGAAGTTTCCCAAAAGATTAAAAGTGGATCTTCCATATGGTCCCGTAATTTCACTCTCAGGTATCGGTCCAGAGCATGCAAAAGCACTAATTCAAAGGAAACCTGCACTCCTGTGTTCACTGCACACTATTCACAACAGCCGAGCTATGGAGACTCTGCAAGTGCTCAAAAAGAGCTGAGCGGATCAAAAGGCGGTCTGTATACGGCAGGAATACTACTCAGCCATCAAAAGAGAAACTCTTGCCATGTGCAACAACGTAGATGGAGCCGGAAGGGATGATGCTAGGTGAAATTAATCAGAAGGGGGAAGTGCCAATGATGTCACATAGATGGGAAGAGAGAGAAACAAAACAAGCGGTCAGATGACCCAAGCCAATAATAATAAGCCCTAGAAATTGGCGGCTTCCGGTGGGGGAGGGGTAGAGGCAAAACACAGTGAGGGGGGAGGCCTCTACACTGTGACATTGGCTTCTGGGTGTTTGGTGTTGGGTGTAGTTTAGCAGCAACTCCTGAGAGGGAGTTCTAAAACACCAATGCTATTGTAAACCAATGTTCATCAATAAAATGACTTTCGTGACACCCTCAGAGTGAAACTGAAAATGCGACATTTCAAATCGACGAGATAGAGGCAAACATCATCATGACACTCTTCGTCATCCTTCGGGAAGAATCCATTTCGCTTCCTGTAAAATGCCCCAGGACACCTGCTTCTGGAGATGGCCAGTGTGGAGGAGGTTTTGCTCTGCTAAGATTACACGACAAACTGCACACAACACAAAGAGCAAGAACCGGAGGACTCGGAGAGGGGGAGCTGCAGGAAGGTCCAGGACAGAAGTCCAGTTGAAGCAGTGACCCCTCCGAGGGAGTGTTCTGGGCGTCTCATCTTTTCTCAGTGCTGACTGTGCCGTCCTCGTTAAGGAATGGCATCGTGAGTGTGGACAGCAAACACGTGGAGTGAAGCCCCACTTTGCTGGCCAGAGCGCCAGCCTGACAGTGTGGGGCGAGCCCTGGCGTTTTTTACCCGTGGCTGTTCTCTACGATCATCTCCTAGTGTGGCTCTACCCGAGGGCAAGGCTGGCAGCTAGAATGGCCAGAGAAACCCCATCTTGCTGGCAGACAGTAACAGGAGAAGGACTCCTGTGCCCCAAAGTGTCCTTTTCTCTCCTTCCCCCCACTGCTCTGCCCTGAGCAAGGACCCCAGTTTGCAGACCTGCGCGGCAGCGATGGGAACCACTGAAACTTGCATAGAGAATGTTTCCCTGGACAGAAGAGGGAGAGGGGGCACCCTCTGGGAGCTGGAGAATGAAGAGATCATTCTGACTCTGAAAACGGAGCTGGCATTGAAACTGCTGCAGCAGGGCCTCTCTGGTGGCGCAGCGGTTAAGTGCTGCGCTGTGGAGCTGTTGGCAGCGGCGATGCGAGTTCGAAGCCCAGGCGGGGAGATTCCTACATGGCGCAGCAGACCTCTCCTGCCTCACCCGCTGCTCCCTTCAGCAGCGTGTTTCCGTCAATCTGCCTGTTCTGCTCCCCACTCTGTCTCTGGTGAACCCTCTCGCCGCCCCATGCCTCTGACCTGTGCCCCAGCTTGTATGCAAAAATACTTTAAAACTGCTGCTGCAGAAGGTGACAGCAAATGCGTGGCCTGCACACAAGCAGGCTGGCGGGCTGTGGACAGGTGAGGAAGGACAAAACCGGCCTCTCAGGGAGACGTTTAACACGACCCAGAGTCCCCAACACAATATTCAAACTGGCTGGGACGTAACACACATTTACTCAGTGTGCAAAGAGCCAGGAAGATGTGACCAATTCTCAAGGGAAAATAGTCATCAGAGGCCAAGTCCAAGGTTACCCCAAGGTTGGAATTATCAGAGAGAGACATCAAAGCAGCTGTTATACTCCGTGAAGTACAGACACTCCATCTTAAAATGAATAGGGAGTTAGAAATTCTCAGCAGAGAAATCGAAAGGAAAAAAAAGGTAACCTGGAACATTTAGAACTGAAAAATATGATGGTTGAAATTGAAAGTAACAGAACGAGGTGACATAGGAAAGAACGAGGGCACTTGCTCAGAAATAGTGACTGAAAAATAGAAAGACTGAGACAGAAAGTGACTGAAAAATATTTCAAATTTGATCACATGGCTCTGTGGATTCAGGGAGCTCAGAGAACCCCAAACTGGATAAGGTGAAAGATTGTATAACATATCCAGACACAAAATAACTAATAACCAAGGAAAAAGAAAAATCTTGAGAGCAGGTATGGGAAAATGAAACTTTACATAGGGAAACAGCAATTTGCTTGACTGCAGAGAACAGTGGAATAATAGCTCTAAAGTACAGAAAGGTATTTCCCCATGTGCCTGCTGGCCGTTGTTCTGTCTTCTGTGGAAAAGTGTCTATTCTGCTCAATTTTTGATTAGGTTCTTTGCTTTCCTTTTATTGAGTGATATGAAGTCTTTGTTGAGCTTGGATGTCAGCCCCTTGTTGGATGTATAGTATGAAAATATTTTCTCCCATTTGACAGGGTGTCTTTTTGTTTCAGTGATAGTTTCTTTTGCAGTGCAGATTTTTAGCTTGAGGTAGCCTCATCTGTTTATTTTTGCTTTTGTTTCCCTTGCCATTGGGGTCGAATCCCCAAAGATGTCCCTGAAGCCAATGCTGTGCAAAGTTTGGTTTCTTTTTTTTTTTCTATGTCACACAAAGTGGACTTTAGAGCAAAGAAACTTATGGGGGATAGAGAAAAGGCATTATACATTGATAAAATGGTCAGTTCACCAAGAAGAATAACAACCCTAACTGTGTATCTACACCTAAAGTTGAAAATGCATAAAATAAAATTGAAAGTAGAAAATGTCGCAATTATACATGGGTATCAACACTTCTCTTTAAGTAACTGATAGAAGAAATAAATCAGCAAGGTTACAGGAGAGCTGATTAACACTGTGGACCAACCTGACATTTATGGAACATTCCATTCTACTGTAGTGAGATACACATTGTTTTCAGGCACACATGGAACAGTGATCAAGCCAAACCACATTCTGGGTCACAGACAAACCTTAACACATTTAGAAGAATTGAAATCATTAAAAGTATGTTCTCTGATCATAATAGAATTAAACTAGAAATCAACAATAGAGAGACACCTGAAAAATTCTCAAATACTTGGGAATTAAAATAATCCATAGGTCAAAGAAGATGTGACAAAGGAAATTAGAACATATTTTGAAAATAGGAAAATACTGTCTATCTAAAACGTGGAATTTCCTTAAGCTGTGCTAGAGGGAACTTTCTAGAATGCAATACTTTATTAGGAAGGGAAAGGGTCTCAAGTCAATCTCAGTTTCTATAATTAACAGCAAAACTATAAGTATATATAAAGTAGAAAAAAAATCAAAATTATTAAAATTATAAGGATTAAAATTATAAGTTTCAAGATTTATTATGTGCTCCAGTAATCAGACAGTGTAGTATTGGAAGAGAAACAGATTCATCAATGAAACCGAACAGAGAACCGAGGAACAGACCCACATAAATAGGTCCAACTGATTATTCACAAAGATGCAACAAAGGTTCATGATGTCGTTTTAGAGTCGATGGATTTGAGAGCAGAGCGGAGTCCTTGGGTTCACTCTGGGAAAGGTCTCCCCAGAGCTCCCTTCAGCGGCACGCGGCGAGTTTCTCCACGAGACAGACACTTGGTTATAATTAAAGAACAGGTCTATTAGGACAAGGAAGTAAGGGGCACTTGCACAGGCACAAGCGGGCAAGAAGAGCTGCCCCGCTGAGGGGCAGGTTTGCTAAGAGAGGCCTGCGTGGTGCAGGTCACGGGCAGACAGGCAGGCCGCTGCCCTGCGGAGGAACAGAGCTGGTCAAGGAAAGCGCCTGCAGAGGCACAGTTGGGCAGAGAGATGGCTGCCCCGCGTTCTTGCCCGGATGGCACTGATAGAGCCCTCTTTCAGTAGGGAGGGGCTCATCTTTGAGGATGGTTGTCTGTTTACTGGCTAGCTAGAATTAGAAAAGAGACCAGAGAGTCTACAATGGGCTCAATCTCCATCTCTTTGGCCCTAGAGACTGCCGTCTAGTGCCTACCTGTGCTTTGTCACATAGGAGCTGGCACCTAGGGACTGTGCTCATGGTTATGTTGATTTCTTCTACCCCCACTTTCTTGTGTGGGTCTAGTTCTAATCTTAGTTTGTGTTATATCTCCTCCATCAGTTCATGGAAGAAAGAAAGACTTTAGCAAATGGTACTGGGACAACAGACATTCAGAGTCAAGAAAGTGAGATCCAACATAATCTCATACTTTATACAAAAATTACCTCAACATGGGTCATGCACTTAAATGTAAAGCTATAAAACTTTTAGAAAAAAAATACAGGAAAACTGTGACTGCAAAGAGTTCTTAGATTTTGCACCAAAAACAAGACTCAATGAAGGAAAATTTGACTCATCAAAACGAAAGACTTGTTCTATGAAAGATCCTTTGAAGGGGATGAAAAGGCAAACTGCAGGCAGGGAGGCAATATTTTCAAACCACAGGTCTGACAGTGGACTAGTGTATATAAAGTAAAAAACTGAGTAAATCATATACATATATATTATGCATGTATAAAAATCTCTCAAAATGCAGTTGCAAATGTGAAGGTATTACTTAGATATGATTACCATGTTCACTTATTTCTGAAAATGGTTTTTAACTGAAGTAACATGGGTTTATAACAGTTCATAAGTTTCATGTGTGTCTCATTATGAATCAACATTTTTATTACTGCCTTAAGCTCATCACTAAAAGCCCAATTTCATCCCCCCATATGGTTCACCCCTTTACTCGAAATCCAACCCCCTGCCCCTTCCCTCCTGGTACCCACTCATTCAGTTTTATAGTCTAAAAGTTTGTTGTTATTTTATTTAATTCTTTTTTTTTAAAAGATTTATTTATTTAAGCATACAAGCTGGGGTGTAGGCCAGAGGTGTGGGATGTTGAGATTCACCGGAGACAGAGTGGGGAGCAGAACAGGCGGATCCACTGAAACACACTGCTGAGGGGAGCAGCGGGGAGACAGGAGAGGTCTGCTGCGCCATGTGGGAATCTCCCCGGCCGGGGATCGAACTCGTGCTGCAGTGGCTGTGGGTAGCTTCATAGTGCTGTGCTTAACCGTTGCGCCACCAGGGAGGCCCTATTTAGTTCTTTTCTTAATGTGCCACATACGGGTGGGATCACATGGGTTTGTCTTTATCTGTCTGCCTTGGCTGACCTAGCGTCATCCCCTCCAGGCCTGCCCACGTTGCTGCCCACGCAGAATTTCATGGGTGTGCTGACAACTCAACCACCAGACTTTGAGCAGCAGATTTCCCTGCACATGTGGGTACGTCTCGTCTTATCAGTGAGCAGACTGCAGCTCCCCTACCCCGCCTTTCCTCCACTCCCATAATCTGTTTTCCTGGAAGAGCCTGGTTAATACAAATAGTTTGTTCCAGGGGAAATTCAGAGACTTTCCACTGCCAGAAAGGGGAAGTGGCAAGAGGTGAGGCCAGGTGAGCAGTTGGGCCCCGTTTTGAATATTATTCATCCATAATCTATGGGCGTACTGCACACCTACCGCTTCTCGTGCCACCGTGGAGCCCCGCCGTCTTAGGGAAGTTGTTTGAGAGCTCACAGAGGGTGGGACTCCACAGAGAGGCGAGGCCAGAGTCCAGGCAGCCCCTGGGGTCCTGGGGTCCTGGGCTCCAGGGCGAAGCGGCCAGGAGCAGGTGCCAGTGGCCAGGAAGTCTGTGTGGCCGGAATCTGGGGTCGCACTGGGCTCTTCGAACCTTCTATAAACAGAAGCTAGTGCACTGAGTAGGCACCCTGACTCATTCAAATGAACAGATATTGCCATTGCTAAAAGACCATGACCGACAGGTATTGTTTTTTTTTTTTTTTAAAGATTTATTTTTTATTTATACATACAAGCTGGGGTACAGGCCAGAGGTGTGGGGCGGCGAGAGGGTTCACCAGAGACAGAGTGGGTAGCAGAACAGGCAGATCAGAAATACACTGCTGAGGGGAGCAGCGGGCGAGGCAGGAGAGGTCTGCCGCGCCATGTGGGATTCTCCCCGGCCGGGCATCGAACTCGCGTCGCCGCTGCCGACAGCACCACAGCGCAGCGCTTAACCGCTGCGCCACCGGGGAGGCCCCGCCGACAGGTATTGTTAAGGAGAGAAACAGGACCCCTGTAGACTGTTAGTGGCATTGTAGACTAGTCCAGCCTCCGTGGAGAACAGTATGGAGGTTTCTCAAAACCTTAAAAATACATGCACCATAGGACCCAGCAATCCACTCCGAGGATCTGCTAGAACACTATAAAAACATCGATGAGAAGGGATCTACTGTTACGCTCCTTGCTCCTTGCAGCACTCTGCACAGCAGCTGAGCTATGGAAGTAACGCCAGTGCCCAAGGGCAGATGAGCGGATGAGGACGAGGTAGTATAGCCACAGAATGGAAGGAGGAGATCTTGTCGTTCATCATGACACAGGTAGAACTGGAGGGAATGATGCTAAGTGAAATGAGTCAGCAGGAGAAAGGCAAATATGGGATGGTTTGGTCACACATAGAAGAAAGAGAAACAAAACAAAGGAACAGGCAAAACCAAACCAAGCAAACCCTAGAAATCTGACTGTAGCCTTGAGGCCACCACAGGAGGAGGGTGTGCCCCATGGGCTGTGGTGGAGGACTAGGACTTTGGTGGTGCCTGTATGTGGTAACATACATCTGAAGAGGTGTGCACTTTTCCCCTAAACCCTATGCAGTGCTGTAAACCGGGACCGCAATAAAAGCAATTTAATAATCATTATTAAAAACAAATGAGCAGATTGAAGCTCTTGCTTTTCTACTTGTGTTTTCTTACACAAGGCAGAAGAGCTGAGAAATCAGGTTCTGGTTCCAAGGAGAGAGGAATCTAGTATCTGAAAAACATTCCAGAAATACTTGGCTTCTCTTAAAACACTCCAGTTTGTTTCCGAGCGTAACTTCTCCTTCTGCCCCGAGGACCTGGTGAGGGCGACCAGCTCTGCAGGGGTCTCGGAGTCAGGAGTGCTCCCTGCAGTGCTCAGCCGGCTTCCTTTCCTCCATGCCCCGAATTTACATGTCATGCGGCTAAGTGGGGATCAGATAATAGCAGGATAATAGAGGGGCCCCATCATGCTTATTTCCCTTTCATTTATTTTGCTTTAGCGCATCATTCCAGAGTGGGATCTGCTCCTGCCACGTGCTTTTTGAAAAGAATGGGTTGCATGATAAGAGCAGTTTGGCAAGACTGAATCCGTTATGCCTCTGGAACACTTAAATCCACAAGAAAGGCCTGACAGGTCCTGCAATAAACATGATGTCATCTATGACACAACTTGACGGCCGTGCCAGCAACACCGTTTTTTTGTTTTTTTTTTTTTTAAGATTTTATTTTATTTATACATACAAGCTGGGGTACAGGCCAGAGGCGTGGGGCGGCGAGAGGGCTCACCAGAGACAGAGTGGGGAGCAGAACAGGCAGATCAGAAACACACTGCTGAGGGGAGCAGCGGGCGAGGCAGGAGAGGTCTGCCGCGCCATGTGGGATTCTCCCTGGTTGGGTGTCGAACTCGCATCGCTGCTGCCGACAGCTCCACAGAGCAGCGCTTAACTGCTGCGCCACCGGGGAGGCCCCGTTTTTTTTTTTTTTTTTTAAGATTTATTTATTGATGCGTACAAGCTGCGCCAGAAGTGTGGGGCAGTGAGAGGATTCACCAGCGACAGAGTGGGGAGCAGAACAGGCAGATCTACTGAAGCACACTGCTGAGGGGAGCAGTGGGGAGTCAGGAGAGGTCTGCTGCGCCATGTGGGAATCTCCCTGTCTGGGGATCGAACTTGTGCTGCAGTGGCTGCGGATAGCTTCATAGTGCTGCACTTAACCCCTTGCGCCACCAGGGAAGCCCAGCAACACCATTTTGTATATTTGAAAGTGGCTAATTGGTTTATTATTTTTTGTTGAAGTGACATTGGCTTATGACACTGTATGATTCAGGGCACAGGCTTGTATTGGTGTTACCATACCACACCCACTATCAAACCTGGACTCCCTCCCTCTTTACGCCTCACCTCTCCTCTCTCCCTCTGGGAGCCTCAGTTCTGCAGTCTGATTTCTAGGGTTGGTTTTGGTTTGGTTTTGTTGCTTTGTTCTGTTTTCTCTTATTCCCCACTGTGGAATCATCTGGTATTCTCCTTCTGATTCACTTCTCTCCACATTATCCCCTCCATCTCCAGCCACGTAATGGCAAATGGCAAGTTTTCATCTTTTTCATTGCTGCGTAGTATTCCCTTGTGTTTCATCCCACATCTTAATTCACCCACCTGGCCCTGGGCACTTAGTCTCTTCCCACGACCTGACTGTTGTGAACAGAGCTGCAGGTATCTGTTTGCATTTGCTTTCTTATATGAAGAGAACAGATTTTAAACATTATCATCATAAGGAAAGAATGTGTTACTCTGTGTGCTGCTGGGTGACGAGCACGGCCCAGTATCCAGTCATTGGCCTTAAGCTTGTTCCATGCGCATGTCAAGGGCCTCTCAGTGTCCAGAGTGCGGACCTTTACTCCGAGGGCCGCCCACCAGGTGTAGCCAATAAAGCTGGGGAAAAACTGTGCAGATGGGGTGTCACAAAGCTGTCAGTACGAGCCCCTGCTCCTGTTGGCTTTAGTCCCGTTTTAATGTCAGGTTCTGGAGACACAGCTCTAGCGCCCAGCTATGACAGCCGCCTTCCTGCGTCCAGTAAAAGGAAATGTTGGGGGCCTCCCTGGGGGCGCAGGGGTTAAGTCTCAGCCTATGAAGCTATCGGCAGCCACTGCAGCACGAGTTCGATCCCTGGCCAGGGAGCTTCCCACAGGGCACAGCAGACCTCTCCTGTCTCCCTGCTGCTCCCCTCAGCAGTGGATTTCAGGGGATCCGCCTGTTCTGCTCCCCACTCTGTCTCTGGTGAATCCTCCCACCCCCAGCCCCCACACCTCTGGCTACACACCAGCTTGTGTGCATAAATACATCTTTAAAAAAAAAAGGAAACCTTGGCGGAACCTCAGGGCTATTTCCAGAACTCCAGCGGAGGGCCCTCCTCTTTGCACTGATTTTCCTTTTCCATTTACCGTGGCTCTAATTAATTTTTCTCATTGCTCACTACTCTGTTCCTGGATGTTTTGCCTTAGCGGAAAGTAGGATAATAGGTTGCTTACCACTTTAATGGTACCTCCGCCAATTCCAGCCCAGGCGCTAATGGGTCTTAGTGGGTTCCTGCTCTGAAACATCTCCCTGCTGCCTCTGCCAGCTCCCTAGCGGGCTCAGGCTCAGGGGCAGGTGTGCACCGCTGCACCCACACTCACGGGTGTGATCAAAAGCGGCAGGAGGAGCTCGGTGGGCTAACAAAATAACACGCTACAGCTCTAACCTATTTCTCACTGGCGAGCGTTCCCTTCATGTGGGCTGACTGTTCAGGCTGGGAGGCTGTTTTCTCGTCTGGAAGGGGGCCTAGAAAGGGGGGCTCTCAGCGCTGGCTTGAGAAATAATGCGTTAATGCTTGTAAATCATTTGCCATGGTGACTGGCAAAGAGCTGTAGGAGTAATTACTAATTCTACTCCAAGAATGATACTCAAGCGAGTTTTCCTAAATTGACTAAGACTCCTTATTTCTTCCAGGCTTTGCTCAATAAAACCCACAATGAAATTTTCCTCCATAAAATCAACAGATTCTCATTATAAGTTTGCTTGATTTTTACTTTTCATTATTCTTTTATTATTACTAGTCGTTTTTGAGTCAATGGATTTGAGAGCGGAGCTGGGTCCTTGGGTTCACGCTGGGAAGGGTTTCCCCAGAGCTCCCTTTGACGGCACGTGGCGAGTTTCTCCACGAGACAGAGACTCGGTTATACTTAAAGAACAGGTCTATTAGGACAAGGAAGTAAAGGGCACTTGTACAGGCACAAGCGGGCAGGAAGAGCCGCCCCGCTGAGGGGCAGGTTTGCTAAGAGAGGCCTGCGTGGTGCAGGTCCCGGGCAAAAAGGCAGCCGCTGCCCTGCAGAGGGTCAGAGCTGGTAAAGGAAAGCACCTGCATAGGCACAGGTGGGCAGAGAGGTGGCTGCCCCGAATTCTTGCCCGGATGGCACTGGTAGAGCCCTCTTTCAGTGGGGAGGGGCTCATCTTGAGGATGGCTGTCTGTCTGCTGGCTAGCTAGAATTAGAAAAGAGACCAGAGAGTCTACAATGGGCTCAATCTCCATCTCTTTGCCCCCAGACTGCCGTCTAGCTCCTCCCTATGCTTTGTCACTTAGGAGCTGGCACCCAGGGACTGTGCTCATGGTTATGTTGTTTTCTTCTACTCCCACTTCCTTGTGTGGGTCTAGTTCTAATCTTATTTTGCATTATATCTCCTCCATCACTAGCACTTTTTCTATTTTAGAGGTAGGACGTGCCCCTGTGGGAATCAAGCAGCCACACATAGGACCCCGGTATTCCTCTGGGGGGGCTGGGGGGTCCGCGCTACCCAGAGAAGTGCTCCTGGGTTGTTTGCCTACGTGAGCGTGAGAGCCAGGCCAAGGCCGGGCCTGCGGGCTCCTGGGAGCGCGGACACTGGCCCAGGGGCTGGTGAGGGGCTGGGGGCGGCCCTGGGTCACTTTCACCTGAGAAATGCTGACTCCCGCAGCGGGGGTTACCGGGTCAGGGATATAAACAGCCCCGGTGAAAGTGCAGCAAGCGCGCAGGGCGTGCAGCACAGCAGAAGCCCGGGACGGCAAAGGCTGGAGGCAGCGTGGGAAATCGCCTCTTCGGGCTCTGCGCTGCGGTCCCCAACATCGCGCGGTTGGACCCGGAGCACGGCCGGGACGGCTCCGCAGGGCAAGCGCTGCGGCCTCCCCGGAGGGGGAGGCGGTGTCTCCGGCGACAGATGGGTGGGGACGGGGGCTCAGGGTCCTGGGTCGTGAGTCGCTTTTCCTGTGCCCCCCCACCTCCTCCAGGGGAGCTACTGTCCATCAAGCCAGCGGTCCAGAGTGTCCGCACTGGGAGCGGGGTCTACTCCGCACGCGTTCCCAGGACCCGCCTCTGCCCAGCGCGCCTGCTGGGGGCTGCTGGCGGAGCTCCAGCTCAGTATGAGAAGTCTGGGCGTGAGGGCGGCGGGCGGCTGCAGGTAGCCACCCCAGGGCTTCTGGATGCGCGAGGCTGCCGCGGGCTGCGCGAGGTGCGGGTGTGGCTTCGTGTTCCGAGCCGAGACAGAATTACACCTGTTCAACCAAAGGCCACGTCGTGTGCGCCCCACGAGCCCTACAGAGCGAGTGCCTGGCCGCTGGCCGCCGCCCTTGGGTGCGCAGGCTGGACCAGCTCTAGGCCTGGGTGCGGGGTGGGGGCGCTGAGCGAGAAGTGGGGAGGGGCCACACCCCCGACCAGGCTCTTCATGTCCAGGTCTCCCCATCACCTCCTTGGGAAGGAGGCACTTCTTGCCTTATCCTTCAAGACGAAGCTCTATTCTTAGTGGCTCCCGCTCCGGTGCCGCAGAGCTGCCCACACGTGTCGGCAAGCACAGGGCTACCGGGGGCACCGTGAGTCTCAGGCCGGCAGCTGAGACAGCCCCCTCGGGCTGGGAGTCAGCGCCTCCGGACTCACTGCCCTTCTCCTGAAGCTGGAAGCCGAGGGCTTAGTCTGGCGCGCTGGCCAGGCCTGTCTCAGTATGACCCCTCTAGGCAGGGTAGAAGGCTCCGGAATCCGCTCTGGAAATGCCTTCATCTGAGAAGGTGGGGTCCCCTCTACTTACAGGAAGGAGGGCCCCTCCTTGTCCCAACTTGTTGGGTGTGATAACAGGCCGTTCAGGTTCAGGCCCATTTCCGGGGGGCTGGAGACTACAGTCACCTCTGCAGCCCGTGGGGAGGTGCCAGCTTCCCTGTGGGGTGGGGTGGCCCGGGTAGGTCACCTGGCAGGGTGCTCCCCTGCTGGGCCGCCATGGGCTTTCCTGGGCTGATGGTGAGCCGCGCAGCAGGCAAGAGGCCAGCGAGTTCTCTGTGCGGCTCTGCCCCCAGCCTTCACCTTGCACCACAGAGCTTTACCGCTTTGGGGAAGGGCTCCAGCGGCTCAAGCCTTCCCAGCCCAAGCTCTAATTAGCACGGTGGCTGCCCAGGGAACCACGTTCCAGGCCTCCTGACCCTCTGGTGAGTGTGTAAATTTGCACGAGGGGCCTGGGACTGTCTCAGCCAATGATGCTCTTTCCATCGGGCTCTTTAATCAGAAATGAAGCATTTCCTAAGAGATGGGTAAGAAACAAGAAAATGCCCTCCCTGTCTCTACCCCTTTCCCCACCTCCCCAGACCATCAGCCCGCGTAGGAGGGAAAGGCAGGCTGGCCAGGTCCTCCCACGGCTGCTGGACCCGACCCAGCGGCATGAAAGGGCCCTCTGCTTTGTCCCCCCTCCACCCCTGCACCCCACGCTGCCATTCCTTCACCCCAACTTATAATCCGCCAGGCATTCTTCCAGTCTCCACTCCCTGCTGGTCCAGCCCTCTGCTGGGACACCTGAGTCCCGTCTGGAAGGGGAGATGGACCGCATGGACCGGCCACCTCAGGCAGCAAGGCAGGAGCACCGGCAGAGTCTCCTGCTGCCTGGAGTGGGGTGCCTGTGCGGAGAGCTGGAGGGGGCCAGGGAGAGGCCTGTGCCAATCCACCAGCGGAACATTTCCGACAGGGAACCAGCAATGGGGAGGCACCGGGCTGGTCAGGGAGGCTGGCGAGACCAGAGGCAGTGATGCAAAGGATGCTCTCGTGCGGGGGCCGTCCGTGGGGAGCAGGCCTGTGCCCTGTGCCCTCTGGGAAGCGCCCTCATTTCTCTGCAGAGCAGTGGTTCTCAGCGGGGCGGGGCTTGCTCCCTTGGGGACATCTGGCGGTGTCTGAAGACACCTTCCCCCGTGTATCCAGGTGGGTGCCCTGGCGAGATCTAGTGGGTAGAGGACAGGCACGTGGCCAGCAGCCTGCAGTGCCCAGGACAGCCCCACTAAGACCTGCCTGGCCCCAGTGTCAGCTGTGTGGAGGCCGAGATGCCTAGTTTTGGGTCGCAGCCACCTGAAAGGTGGGACGCTGGGCGGGGGGCAGGGTCCCTGCTCTGGACCGGCGCGAGGCGGGGGAGGGGCACATGTGCGGCACATGGCAGTGGTCTGCCCGCCCAGGTGGGTCCACCCCACGGTGAAGGGGCAGGGCCCGACCCTCGCCAGCATGGCCAAGGCCAGTGTTAGGCTCGGACTGACGGCGCTTGGGCCAGCGCACACTTTCATTCAGCAGACAGGTGTGTCCAGGGTGAAGCTCTGGTGGGCCTAGGCCTCTGGCCCTCCCCGCAGTGCCTCCCCCACGGGGTGACCCTGAGCCTCCACGGGTGCTCCCGTCTCGGGGTCTCCCCTCCCCTTCTTGTGGCCTTTTCAAGGTTTCAGGTGTGCGCACAGGTCCCTGCTGGGACACTGGCCCGTCCCCACGGCGCCGGGGCCCCAAGTTCCTTTCTCTGGGTCTTGCCGGTTCCTTCTCCCCTTGCCGGAGTTAAGGGGCACCTCCCCGGCCTCTTCTCTGCCTCTGTCCACGCAAGGTCCTGAGCCCTCAGAGGTGCCTCTGGCAGATGGAAGTGTGGCTGGGGGCCGACACCTGACACTGGGAGGGGCCTCAGGAAGGGAGGGCCCCTTTTACCTCATGCACCATCTGGTGGGGCTGGCGCCAGCCCCACCTGATGGTGCATCCTGCCTGGCTCTGCTTGAGTGTGGGCCCCTCTGGTTCCCCCAGGAAACGGAGTGCAGAGAGCAGCAGAGCGAGGCGCGGAGGCGCGGAGGCGCTGAGGCGCGGAATCCGCCAGGCGGGCGCTGGTGCTACTATGCCTCGCTCCTCCTCGCTCGTTCACCCCACAGCTCCACCCACCCAGGCCTCTTCCTTTCTCTGAACCCGGTAGCTTCCTCGGGATCTCGGGCGTGGGCACTCCATCTCGTCAAATAAGGGGGCGGGGGGGGGGGAATCGTCTTGCCCATCCCCCACTAGCTCACTTCATCTTGGAAAACAGGCAGACCAAGGACAGGCTGGCATCTTCCATAGCCAGGGCGGAGGAGAGATTCGGGAGGCGGCAGCGCCGGAGCACTGAGAGCTCGGAGACTCTCAGGCCGCCTCACTGTCCGCCAGGGCTGACCACCGAGCTGGGGGCTAGCAAGGCCCCAACTCTTCGGAAATGTACGCGCGCGCGTTGTGCACGGACGCACAGGCATTCACGCGCACGGTCCTGGCCAGAGCTGGGCTCCCGCTGGCACCGGCTTATCCACCTCACTTCCCATCCCCTCACGTCTGAGGCTTCAACTGCAGCGTGCCTCAGTCTCCTCATCTGTAAAATGGGGGCCCGAATAGCACCCCCTGACTCGCTGGCCCTAAGGACTGAAGAGCGCAGGCTGCCCATCCGCCTGCCCTGACCCACTGCTCTGCTCCCCGGCAAAGGGCTGCTGGGAATCTCTCTGCTGAAGGGGGTTGGTCTCCCTGGAGGCATCTGGGGTTTGGGAAGCGCAGGACCTCATGCCTTCTCCGGAACAGAGAGTGTTTTCAAAGTTAACTTGGGGACCCTCCGCGGGAGAGCAGGCGGGTGGACGCAGAGGAGGCCTAAGGGGGTGTGAGCAAATTCCCCCGCCGCGAACGGCGGGCGCGGGGCGAACGACGCTGTCCCCGGGGCTCCGGGGACGGGACCCTGCGGACCGCTCCTGTCTCCTCACCCGGCTCCCACGCGGTGGTCGCGGCTGCTCCTCGTGCGGGCCGGGCGGTTTGCGTGGCCAGGGCTGGGGCGCCTCCAGCCGCAGACGCAGCGCCCGTGTCCCCGCCCGCCCGCCTCCTCACCTATCAGATTTCCTGTGCGCATCGCGCTCCTCCCACCCCACGCCGCGGAGGGGAAAGCCGCCCTCGGCCTGGCCCCGGCTCCTGCGAGGATCGGCCCCGCGCTCCCGGCTCCGGGGATCGCAGTGAGGCGCTGAGCTCGCCGCGCCTGCAGCCCTCCCGGGCGGCCGAGGGGCTCCCCCCCACGCCCCAAGAGCGCACGGTGAGGGCCAGACGTGCAGCGCACGGGAGGCGCGGGCTGGCGGTCCCGGGATGGGGCTGCTGGGGGCGCCGGTGGGGGCTGCTGGGACTCGGCGCGAGTTCTGGGAGGGGGCTGCTGGG
>PVIJ01009873.1:0-63957 GCA_004024925.1 Scalopus aquaticus | reverse complement strand
AGTTGCTTGTTCACGTGCACGCTATTGCGCACAAGCGCAGGCACGGGGCTTGCATGAGGTGTTCACGCTTAGGGCGTTCGCATACCCTGGCCAATCAAACGCACGTCCTGTTTTACTTTCCTTACATGGGCATGTTTACCATTGCTCGTAGACTTGCTGGGTATACAGCCAAGCGCCGTCTTGGGAGGCTAGGAGGGGCACGCCCGACATTTCATTGTAGTTTTGATTTAGTTCTCAATGATAATAAGTGATGATGAACATTTTTTCATGTGCCTCTTGGCCATCTATGTGTCTTCTTTGAAGAAGTGCCTATTTAGCACTTCTGCCCATTTTTTTGATTGGGTTACTTGTTTTCTTTCTGTTGGATTGTATGACTTCTTTGTCATCTCAGTTATTAGCCCCTCATTGAATGTATGATGTACACAGATTTTCTCCCATTTGGTAGATACCATATGAGCCAGTGATTTCACTCCGACGTATCTACCCAAAGATTTCAAAAACAGAGCCTCCCTGGTGGCACAACGGGTTAAGCGCAGCACTATAAAGCTGCTGCCTGTTCTGCTCCCCACTCTGTCTCTGGTGAACCCTGGCCGCCCCATGCCTCTGGCCTGCACCCCAGCTGGTATGCATAAAACTTAAAAAAAAATCGAAAACATTAATTCAAAGGGGTATGTACAGTGCTATGTTCATATTGCTCACTATTTGTAATAGTCATTTTATGGAAACCACAGATGAGTGAATTAGGAAGATGTGGTATGTGTGTGTTTATGCATATTTTACAGATATACATATATCTACATGTCTGCATATATACACACATACGTACAATGTAATGCTGCTCAGCAATAAAACAAAGATGCAGTTTTTCTATTGAGTCAACATGGGTGGCATTGGAGGAGATTATGTTAAGTGAAATAAATCAGAAGGAGGAAGGCAAATACCGGATGATTTGACTCATATGGAATATAGAGAAACAAAACAAAGGGACAGACAAAGCCAAACCAAAACAAATCCTAGAAATCTGACTATAGAATTTAGGCTACCAGAAGGGATTTGGGGAGGAACAAAAGGGGAAGAGGGACCAATGAACTCTGGTGGAAGATTGTGGGTGCTTTGGAGATGAGTGTAGTGTGGTAACAACATACATCATATACCGTGTTGCAAACTGATGTTACCTCCATAAAAAAGAACATAATCAATAATAAAACGAAATAAATAAAACATGTTTTATACCTTAAAAATAAAATTTGAAAGAAAAAGAATGAAACTGAATGCTATTTAACACATCTTAAAATAAAAATAGTAAGCGCATTACAGAATGTCTTGGCCACTAATGTCTCTACTGCTTTCTGCAACTTCATTATTCCCCTGCTCCTACCCCATACACATACACACATACATATATACATAGAGTCTCTGATGTATCTGGAATGAACGAACTTCAAGACTTTGCTTCCCAGTTTAGACCCTGTGGAGTTTTCAGGACTACTGCTATGATTATAGATGATTTCTCCTGTGATCCCATGAGAGTTGCCCTGACTGGTCTGACCCTTCTCTATCCCTTATGGAAAGATTTCCTACTTCTGCTTCATCGTTGCTCAGCATTTAAGAGGATGTAGTGGAGGATGAAGGCATTTGGAAGAAATAGGGAATTTCTGGAACTGGCTGGTACAGAAGGGATGGGAGGGCTTGTACTGATAGTGATGAGGAGAATGCTTGGACAGCAGAAGGAAGGAGGGTTTGAAGAGAGCTGAGGAGAGTAAGTGAAGCTGATAATCAATGTCTAAAATAACATATTACACCACCGTAAGACCTGAATTTCGGTGCTTAAAAATAGCCTAGTATACGGGAATACTGAAATACAGAAAACAGTAATGCAATCACAACTCCCTCTTCCCTGACTTTCAGTTAGAGTAACCTCTAAATCTTGTTAATTCAGTTTCAGATATATGTCATTCCACCTAGAGCTTCTGCTTTCTAAAATATTCTTGGCACAAGCCTTGGAAGACTCTGATTCTGTTTTAAAAGGAAAACCTTGTGCCTGAGGTATCACTTAAACACTGCAACCAGATTAATATTCCTGAAGAGTAGTTCTGACCAAGTAGTTACTTAATGTTTATTGAATATTTGCTATGTGCTAGGCATTAATTTGTACATACATTATCTTGTTTAACCTTCATAATAGCCCTTTGTAGTACGTACTATCATTAACCCCAAGAAAATATATAAAACACATACAGGTTATAAAGAAAGAAAGAAAACTCCCTATTTGCAAATGACAGTTGCCTACATGGAAAATTCCAAGGACTCTTTAAAAATATTGTGGAACTAAAACATGATTGTTTAGAAAAGCCACTGGATACAGGGTTGACAGAAAAAAAATCAATTGTATTTCTAGGTACTGGCAGTTGTCAAATGAAAACTTAATTGTATAACACCATTTATAATGGCTCCCCCAAAATTATATGTTCAGGTAGAAGCCTACCAAAACAGGTACATGCTTAAAACTACAAATGGTGATGAATAAATCAAAAAGGACCTAAATAAATGGAGAGGTGTACTGTGCTGATGGATTGGGAAATTCAGTATAGAAAATGATGTTAATTTTGCCTAAATTGATCTGTAAATTTAATACAATTTTAATATCCTAACCGAGCTTTTTGTAGATATAAACTGATCCTAAAATTTATTCTGAATAGCAAAGGAACTAGAATAGCTAAAATAATTTTGAAGACAACCAAAGTTTGAGGAATCATATTATCCTATTTTAAGATTTACTATTAAACTACTATATCCAATATAATGTGGTATTGGCAAAGGTACAGACACATAGATTAAAGAGTCCAAAAATAGACTCACACAAATATGGCCAATTGATTTTTATTTTTACAAAAGTGCAGAAGCAATTAAATGAAGAAAGAATAGCCTTTCCAAAAACTGATGTTAAAACAATTGGATAGCTAACATTCTCCTCATGTACCCCTCAAAAAAAAAAAACCTTAGCCTAAATCTAACACCTTATATAAAAATAAATGTAAAGCATAAAACTATAAATGTTTCTGACCTAGCATTAGAGAAAGGGATTTTAGACATTATGCCTAAAGTATTGATATGATTATTTTTTAAAAAGAGATAAATTAGACTTCACCAAAACAAAACTTTTGCTCTGCAAAACACACTGTAAAAAGAATGGAAAGACAAAATGCAGAGAGGGAGGAAATTTTGCACTTTTCATATCCAGCAAATATTCTGCATTCAGAATATGTAGAGAATTCTCAAAACTCAATTGTAAGAAACATCCCAATTAAAAAACAGACAAGACTTGAACAAACACCTCACAAAAGATACACAGATGGCAAATACGGACATTAAAAGACGTTCAGTATCATTAGCCATTGAGGAAATGCACACTGAAGCCACAAGGGGGTGCTGCTGCATACTTTCTAAAATGTCTGGGGGGAAACTCGCAATACCAAGTGCTGGGGAAGATGCAAAGCAACTGGAATACATTATTGGTGGGAAAGCAAAATGGTACAATCACTCTTGAAAACAGGTTGCTAGTTTCGTGTAAAATTAAACATTGATTTATATATAAGCTAGAAATTCTACTTCTAGGAGTTTACCCTAGAAATAAATATATATGTTCACCCAAAAGTCTGCACAAGAAAGTTTATAACAACTCTACTCATAAGAGGAAAAGAAAAAAAAAAAAAGGGAAACATCCTAAATATACTTTGGCCAGTAGATAAACAACAATGAATCATATTTCATATGATTGTGGCTGAATCTCAAAAACATTATAATGAGTGAAAGAAGTCAGACACAAAAGAATACATGCTACCTAACTCCATTTATTTATTTGAACTTCTAGAAAAGGCATTATTCATTTATTTATACAGACAGAAAGATCAGAGGATTGTCTAAGGATTGACTCAGGATGGATCTCTTTGGAATGATGAAAATGTTCTATATCTTGATCACAGCGGTGGTTTTGTGGGTATTTACATTTATCAAAACTCAAAATGTTCACATCTTACAACCTAACCTATTCGCTTTTGGCTATAGTGTGATGTATATCAAACTACTGAGAGAGATCCATTGTTAGAGAGTCTTTAAATCAGTCTCATGTATCTACCCAGAGCGCTCTTTATCCTGAAATTAATGAAGCTTAAGCTTCAGGCCCCCCTCCCTTGTAAAGCTTCCTCTAAGACCAGGTTATTAATCATGTAATCGTGTATTCTTTTTCCAGAGGGAGTTTTCGAATTGTATCTACTTTAAGGCCCAAAATGTGGCTCTGCCTCTGGATGATTTTTTTTTAATGAAATGGAGTAGAAACTATGAGAGTGGTTTGTGAAACTTTGTTTCAGTTTATGTAATGGGCCATGGCATAAAAATTTCTTTCTTACTAGAGTTTGTGTTTAAGGAAAAAATAAATTGGGATAGTCATTATGAAGCAACCTATGCACTTGTGCACAAAGAAATTTGTATACATTCAGTGCAACATTGTAAGAGTATTTGGAAATAACCAATATGTCCATCAGTATGACAATAAAAGCATTGTGGGGTGTGTGTGTGTGTGTGTGTGTGTGTGTGTGTGTGTGTGTGTTATAAAATTATATAGGTAAAATAAATGAACTAAAGGTGCATGCCTTAGGCTAGATAACTCATAAATATAACATCAAGTAAAAATGCAAGATAATGGAGGTTACCTCAAACATAATATTGTTTAGATTAAGTTTATAAAAACTTGAAAGACATTACTATGTCTGGTGGATTTCTATGTATTGCCTCTAGATATAGTCACAGATATAGTACAAGTATTAAATTATGCATGAGTCAGAAAGAATAAATTCAGGATAAGACAGTGAATACTTCTGAGGGGAAAGAGAAAGAAAGGGAATGATGTGAGGGAACACACGCAGGGCTTTGGTTTTATATGCCATCTTTATTTTGTCTTTAAATAGATTTGTGACAAACAAGGAAAAGTATTTAAACTTAATAAGGTGGATGTGTGGATTTTTGCTTTATTATTCTGATTCTTTCCTGAGTATGTTGTATGCTTATTGATGTAGCCATTGCTAACAGTGTGATTTCATTTTATGTAGCTGGGTATTTACCCATATTGCACACACTGAATGGTCGGTCATGAGACTTTTGAAGTGGGACAGAAATTATTACCCCTAGTCCATAGAAATGGAACCTAAGACAGCAGAACAATTTCTTAAGAACGGGTAGGGAGCCACTCATACTTGTTCTTTGCTTAGCCTGGATTGCATGGAAATCCACTAGAGAAGTTTCCTTCAAGTCCAAGTGCCCTGACCCCAGCCTCTCTCCCCATCCCTACCTTGGAAGTGCACTTACTCAACGGAGGAGTGAATTGTATTAATAGCTAAATGTTTGTTCCGAAAGCTGTCATTTTGTTTTGTTTGTTTTTTTAAAGATTTATTTATTTATGCATACAAGCTGGGGTACAGGCCGGAGGCATGGGGTGGTGTGAGGGTTCACCAGAGACAGAGTGGGGAGCAGAACAGGCAGATCAACAGAAACACACTGCTGAGGGGAGCAGCAGCGGAGGCAGGAGAGGTCTGCCTCACCGTATGGGAATCTCTCTGGCCCTGCATAACGCTTAGCTTAGCAGCTGGGCCACCAGGGAGGCCCCAAAAGCTGTCATTTTAAAGCACCAGAGGGACTGTCAGTGATTTTGTAAGTAAGTGGATACATATTTACAAGCCACTTCTTAGGAAACACAGGTCTGTCCTCCTGGCCACCCCCAAACTGGCTCACTCAGTGACCTTGGACACATCACTTAACCTTTCATTAGCATTCCAGTAAGCAGAATGTGTAATTTTCAGGATTGTGCACTTAGGGCTCCTGCCAAATACTTTTTGAAAATTAAGAATCTATTTAAGGTCAATTATAAGGCAACAATATCAACTTTCCAGGTACAAATTTCTTCTGAACCTCTCTCCTCATTCCTCAAATACTATTTTCACTCTCATGTACTTGGCAATGGCAATTGTAAAAGAGATTGAGTTTATACTTTTAAAGATTAGTAACTTTTAAGTCACGAACATGCAAATGCTTTTTGTTACTAAAAAATGAAAGCAACACCTAACTAGAAAGAATAAAAAGTGAGCAATTTTTATTCTATTGCCTTCTATTCGTCTTCACGGCGTTTTAAGATTTTGGAAGCAGTTTGTTAACAATAAAGTTTGGAACCTCATTTCAGCACCGATGATAGTGCCTTATGAAAATCCGCTTAGGTTCTAGGCATCATGGTGCGGAAAGGGAAAGCAGCGAAAGATAAATTAGGCACCCGTGCTTCCCAGCGCGACAGGTTAGAGTTCCCGACTTTGGCGGTGTCTCCCTTGGGACTGGCCCTGGAGGCTTCTGGCAGAGAACCCGAGCCCTCTCGCGGCCTGACTGCCGGTAGAAGCCACAGGTCCCTTTAAGGAGCCCTGCAGACCGAGACCCCGAGCGGAGGGGGCGGAGGAGGGCTCGCCAGCGCTCGCCACGTGACTCGGCTGCCAAGTTTGCTGGCGAGTTTGACAGGAGTTTGCTTCGGTCTCGGGGGCTTTCTGCGGCCAGCTGGGCAGAGCTGCGGCCGCGGCCTCCGCAAGCGCAAGCAGTAGCGCTCCCGCGACCCACCCCGCCAGCCTGGATCCCCAGCCGCCGACTGCCGCTAGCGCTCCAGGACCGCTCTCTTCGCCTCCAGCGGGTCAGCAGCCCCCAGCCCCACCGCGGTTCCTGCAGCCTCCGGGCCAGGGAGCCGAGACTCCGCGCCGCGCCCCAGCCCCACTGCGCCAGCATGTCCTCGACGGAGAGCTCGAGTCGCACCGCGGACAAGTCGCCGCGCCAGCAGGTACAACCCGCGCCCCCGGGACTCTCTCTCACCTATGTCTCTCCACCTGGTGTCAGAGCCGACCCTTATCCGCCCCCTCTCCTTGGTGTGAATGAGAAGACAAAGACAGCGCTTTCTCCCGTTCCCCACCGCCCTGACCCCTGGTCCGCTCGCTCTCCCCGCAGGTGGACCGCCTGCTCGTGGGGCTACGCTGGCCGCGGCTGGAGGAGCCGCTGGGCTTCATCAAAGTTCTCCAGTGGGTGAGTCGCTGCCCCAACGGCCGGCTATTTCGGGAACCTAGGCTCTGACGCTGACCCCAAGCGATTTGGCTGGAGTGGGGGGTGGGGAGGTGCTGCGCCCGGCCACCACGGAAGGGTGCCCCCCACCCCCTGCAACAGGTGGGCGGGGGAGGGGAGGGCTGGGGCGGCTTCTCCAGGACTTGGTGGCGAGAGGGTGAGGACCAAGGCATGTGGAGGCCCGGATTCGGTCCTTCTATGTGCAAGGAGCCTTTGCCCAGGGTGCTCACATTTCATCCGGGCAAGCGGACCCGGGTGTAACCTTTCCAGAACTCTGATGCTGCACATACCACTCCTTGGTGGCGGAAGGGGGGAGGAGGACAAGAGGGACGAGGTCCACTCTGCACCACTAGGAAAGCTACAGAGGGCAAAGGAAAGGAGGCAGGCGATGGAAATCATGGTGCTCCCCCCAAGCCACCAGAACCTGACTGATCTACAAGTGGACTCAAGGAACAGGGTCCTGGTTGGCAGTTCCCCTGCTGAGGTCATTAGAGTAGTGCGGGCTCCTGTAACTGAGTGAGGGACTGGGGGGGGGGGCAGGGAGATGGAGGGTAAATGAATGAAGTTCAAGACTCTGAGATTAAATAAAAGGAAAATATCAAGGCAGAATGAAAATCACAGTGTGGCTAAAATGTGTCTTGTGGAGTAAGATAGAACATTGGACTGGGCAGCTGGCGCCCTGGTTCCAAACCTGGATCTGCCTTTTCCAGCTATGTGACCTCCAGCCAGTCACTTCTTTAAAGGGTAGTTTCCAATATTAGTCAAATGTTGATCAGATCACCGCAGGGCCACTTTATGCTCCAAGTAGGTTGAACTATGCCTGTTGGAAATACTAGAATACTGCCTTTCATTAGACTTACCCTGTAGCCTTGAAGAAATCACTGCCATGGCCTCAGTTTCCCCTTCAATGATTTAGGTGAAATATCATCTTTTTGCCTCACTGGTACATGGAGACACTAATGTACTCTCCATCCTTCCCGGTGCCCCAGTACCCTAGGAAAAAGTTGGGGTTACAGATAGGTGCAGTCACTCTCAAATAATTAAAATCATAATGCCTTTAGAGCACCATCATAAAAGAAATTTAAATTAGATAATTCACATATCAAATTAAATGAGTACTTAATTCATGTGCTCTCAGCACAGAATTCAACTTGGGAATAAGTTACCATTAATACTAAGGACTATGTTCTAAAGGACTTGTAACTCACTGAAGATAGGAGTTAGCACTGTGTCACAAATTTCTAAGTCACTGTGTGAATGGATCAATAAATCTGGAACTCAGGGACAATAATTCATTTGGGGTTATCTGGATATCTGAGACCCTGACTGGGGTTATAGGCCAGCCTGGGGAGCACCCATGTGCAAATTCTGGCACCTGGTGGGGACTTTCCACTCTCCCTACTGCCTCAAGAGCAGTAGTACCAAGTGCTGACAGAGCTCTTTCACATCCGTTCACTTCCCAATTCTGTCCCACCACTTGAGTACCAGAGGGGACCATAAAGAAATGATATTAAGATTCCATGTGACTGCAATCCAGAACTAGGGGGCCATTTTGAGCTATCCAGAGGAGCAGAACCTGAAATATGGAAGTATAATTTTATCATTAAACTAGACAAGTGTGTGTAAGAGAAATTTGAGAGAAACTGTTAAGGGGTGAGGGAAACAATGAAGTTATTAGATCATGGAATTACCTTATGGGGGGAGGGGACTCTAAAAAGTGCCATCTTCAACACTCTTCTCAAACTTCCCACCCTCAATATTTCTATAAAGACTAGACAAAGCAATGCCTAGAGAAATGATTTATCTCCTCCAAATGCCAGCATTGGTATCCTAAGCCTTAAGACCTGTTTGACTTTTTTGTTCCTCAGCTTTTTACAGAGGGGCTATGTCTTTCTCTCAGAAGTTCATGGGTCAGAGCTAGAATCTGAACTCAGCTTTCATTCAAATGGTGGCATCCTAAGGAGACATTTGCTCTTACTGCCATCCTGGTGGCCTGATTCAGAGTGTGAGTTTTACTTGCCCTGAGCCTCTATGGATGAGCTGACGTGAAAGGACACAGGAGCTGGCACCCAAAATGATAGTGAAAATGTCATTTAGGATTTTCACTTATTTTTTGCTTGGAGGGATCAAAAGCTCCTGACTGGCAAAATGGGAGTGGGATGGGGCGGGGTGGGGTGGGGAGAGCACCACAAATCTTGCAGTTACTGTAATGATAATTGAAAACTCTCATTGTCATTATTACCAAAAGGCAATGATTTTACTGGAACCCTGGTGAGCAGAAAGTAATGTCATTCTTTTACTAATCAGGAGCTTGGCTTAGAGTGTCTTTTGAAAACTTGGCAATTAACTAATCTTACCTCAATTCCAATTCTGGAGTCTTGCTAAGTCTCCATTAACCCAGTGAAATAACATGGGCATAGATGAATAACTGGATAACTAATTTTTTTTAAATGAAGGGAAAAAGGCAGAATTGGAGGTTACATGGCTTTGGTAAATTCAGTCTCCTCTGCTTTTGAGCTGTGAAACCCAGGGTAAGGGACAAAATCTTTATATGCTCCACTTCTGTAAATGAGGGTCAGACCTGCCCCAGGGCTCACTGGGAGGGTTACGGAGATAGCATCTGTAAAGCATCCAAGCATTAGGGAAGACCACAGTGAGGCGAGCAGTCCAGAAGGAGTTGAGTGAGTGTGACTCCCTTTGCTCCTATTTCTGAACCTCCCTTCTCCCCTAACTTTCCCCTTTATGCAGTCTGTGAGTGAGACAAGTCCTTTGGTGAGATTATTCAAATATCACTGCCAACTGCTCACTTTGACGCTAAGGGACTGGGTTATTCAGACAGTTTCCATAATAAGTCATAGTATCTTTAATTGGGTGTGCCCCTGATCATTCATTCATCTTTAGGGTGTCCAAGTGACTTATTTGGCCCTGGGACCTCTGTAATGAAAATAAGCTATTTTAATAAGTGTGGGGAGTGCAAGAGAATACCATCAGAGTCCATACAAGCAATGACATGCTGTGGAAGTAGGATTGGGGGGCAGAACTTGTCTTCTTTCTGCCCTGCACTAACTGGGCATGTTAGTGTTCTCCAGACCGACATGGGATTATCACCAACAAGCAAGTCAGCACCAAAGGGGAATCTCATCCCTCCATTGCAAGGTTATTCTAATGTCTCTCCAAAGGAGATACGGAGGCTGGAGGTGGCCGGGACAGTGTATGACCACTCACTGCCCCTAGCAATCAGCTCCAGAGGAGAAAGGTTCAGAAAGGCAGCTGCGCTCCAAAAAGCTCCCCTCTCCATGACTCCTGTTCTTTATGGCCAGTTTACCCAACTCAGAGTTTGGTGCCTGGTGACAGCAGTGGCTTCAGTTTTTTCCTGCTCTTTCCCTGTGGCTCAGTCACCTGGCAAAGTTAGGGAAGAAAGCAAATCTGGTGCAGAAACATGGAGGGAACTGGGAGAGGGTGTCTTTTTCTGCTCCTGCATCACGTTGTCAGCAACTTCCTTCTCACAATACTCTCTACAAACAGTAGATTTTTGTTTCTTTTCTTTTTTTCAGCCTCTGTGATGACGTTTCATTTTGCTTTTCGAGCATGACATGCTCCTCTCTGGATATAAACTCTTGCGAGCAGGCAGTGGGTCTTACACATCTTTATGTCTCTAGCAACTAGCACAAAATAAATGGGCAGTAACTATTTGTTAATTAATGAATGAGTAGAGGAGAAAGAGCACTGGACAGGGAATCAGGAGATATTAATGCTAAGCCTGGGTTTCATAGTGGCTAAAAGTGACCTTGGGAAAGTCTGACTCTGTAAAGTCCAAATTTAATTATCTATTCTGGATAACAAAGAGTTATAGAAGGTATTTAGAGGTTCCTGATGTTAAAAAAATCAGAACAGAAGAGAATACAGTGAATGCCAAAGTTACGGTGGGTCTATTTTGCTCTCTGAGGAATCACAAAGCAAAGATTAGGATTTTCAGAAGCTCAAGGTTATCATTTAGACAAAACAGAACTTGCAGTAATGATGGAAAAGTTCTAAAATTGTGTTCTACAAGATGATACCTGCTAGTCACTAGTGACACTTGAGCATGTGAAACATGGCTAGGGTGACTGACCAACTAAATTTAAAATTGTATTTTATTTTAGTTAATTTGAATGTAAATAGCCACAGTTGCCTACAACTACATCCTCTACAGCTTATACAGCTTTAGAGGAAGAGCCCCATGAAGGCAGAGATTTTTTTCTCTTCTGTTCACTGGTAGATAGTGCCTAGAACAGTGCCTGGCACATAGCAGATGACCAATAAATGTCTTCTTCCTCTAGATGTTCAGGAGTGCCTGTTGCAAGAGTGCAGGTGAAAAGAAGCCTCTGTAACTGGCCGCCCCAAGTTAGGGACACCTACTTTCTTAGGGAGCTTAGAGACATTCACTGGCTGACTGCCGAAGTACATCCACTATGCGCTCTTCCTAGAATGTGACACCCTAATTGTGTCTGGGCAGCAAAAACTAAGAAAAATAGAAACTTGTATGAGGATTCAGAGAACCACAGAGCTGACAAAAGAGCAGGGCATGGCTATGAGAAAGCACTAATGGCGTTGCATCGAGAGGCCACTTGAAGCATGTGAAGGGGGGTGATGTAGGGGCTTTGGGTGATGCGGCTCCCCCACTCTGTCAAGATTGAGCAAACAGGGCCCTGCCGCTGCCCCGGAATGCAAGTTGGATGTGAAGGTTATCCAGCCACTGGAGCGAGATTATACCGTTCCTTTCCTGGATGTTTTTTGAAATGGAGACAGGCGTCATTTGTCTGAACGAAACCTCCTGGAAACAGAGAGGTGTCCATTATGACCTTTTGACAGGGGTCGATAACTGCAGGGTGAGGAATATCCGCCAGACCTGGCAAGGCAAGGCAGGCTAGTGGCACCGGACACCACCCAGGGGCAGAGCACAGCTGCCGGCAAGCCCAGCCAAGAGCAGGCTGATGGCATTATCCTCAGAGGGAGGGAATGAAGGAGCTGGAAAAGGTCTCTAGGTATCTCCTCCAAACCCCTCATTTCTCAGATGAGAAAACTGAGACCCAGAGTGTGAGTGACTTGTTAAAAGTCACCTAACTAAGAAGTGACAGGGCCAGGACTAGGACCCAGATTTCTAGACACTAGTCCAGGTCCCTTTTCACATCAAGCATTAGCAAAATAACGTGCATCCAGCCATTCTAAACTCTGGATGCAGGACTGGGATGTAGATTAGCAGTCTCGTAGGTGCTTAGTGTCCAAGTCACAGAGAAACCTAAAAGCTCACTGCTTAGTGAGAATGAGCGCGCCATGTACAAGCCCGTGGGCAGTGCACAGGAAACTGGACCTGAACAGGATGGTGTGGGAGGAGAAGAGAGTCCAGCTTCTCACCTCCTTTTCTAATAGAAATGTTTCCCCAGAAAGATATTCAAAAAGCATAGGATGAGGGAATTTCCTTTCACTCAAGATAAGAGCTTTAGCAAAATATGAAAGGTGGAGAGGAAAGAAATTGAAGTGATCTGAAATGCCTCTGCTTCTTAACACTGAGAAATGGCAGCATCAACCGATTGCAAAGGAAAACGCCACTGGGGAAATAGCAGAGGCTAATATGGCAAGTGGGGGGTATTTTTCTCTTGGCTTGAGCCAGATCTGTCAGCATCGACCCTGCCCGGACTGAGGCTGAAGGGAAATGTGCCTTTCGGGGAAGAGGAGTTGGGCCGGCAGCGCCTTAGGGCAGCAGCGTGGCCTCTGCCTGCTTGGCCCCTCCGAGAGCTTGGCAGGAGTTGCCCCTCCAGCTACATCTCCACTGAGGCAGAAGCCACTGGAAATTAGCAATAAAGTGACTCCTTCAAAAGAAAAATAGAAAGGATTCTCTGTGTGTATGATCTAGGTTGATATAGGGGAATTTATTTCTAGGGTATCTCTCCCTTGGGGAGTAAATTCAAATCCAGCTTTGAGATAGGAGTTTCTAGAAGCTTATATTGGTCTTTGTCAGTCATCATCTTGAGGTTATCTGTGGTCCCCCATGTCGCACCCCACAAGGAGACTGTCTTCTGTCTCCTCTCTTCATCTCCTTCCCCAGGCACGACTCAAAGTCAGCCTCACTCACTTGGCTATTAGGTCCAGCAGGCTGTGCAGTGGACATAGCACCCTGGGGCTGGAGGAGCAGTGGAAGCTGACGGTCCTGCCCAGGAGGAACCTGATTGAAGGGAATCGTGTTCCCGACTCAGAACTACATGGGCTGAGAGTCAGAGGACAGCTCTAAAGGGGGTTCGCTTGGCCATTTGAGGCCTTCTCACTCAACAAAGTTCCCCTCTCCCTTAGCTCTTTGCTATTTTCGCCTTCGGGTCCTGCGGCTCCTACAGCGGGGAGACAGGAGCAATGGTCCGCTGCAACAACGAAGCCAAGGATGTGAGCTCCATCATTGTTTTGTTCGGCTATCCCTTCAGGTGAGCAGGAATTGATTCTGCCGCCCCCCCCAAACATCCCCACCCCCTATGTGCCCCCTGCACAACCTCCTGCTGGGCTGGCAGGGCCTGCTTGGTCTCCTCTTCCAGACTCCTATAGACCACCTGCTGTGTGTGTTACTCCAGATCAAAGAGAATTGCAAGACTGGGGTCTGTTCTGCCCTTTAGGCATCTCAGACACCCTGACCAGAGAAAAACATTAGAGAGACTCAGCTCATCGTTATGTTAATGTTCAGTCCATGTAATCAATAGCAGTGTCCATGTAATCAATAGCAGTAACAGCAGCTCCTCCAGAAAGAGCCCAGGCTGGGTGGGATGGAGGCAAGAAGTCAGGGCAGGTCGGGCAGGTCTCTCTGGCCCTCAGCAGCCTCTTCCCTGCCCTTAGGTAAGGAAGTTCGCTATCACCGAGATCCTACAGATCAGACGTGGGGTGCTCACCTGGCACCACCAGAATATAAGGAGGCTCGGGGCCTCCCTGGTGGCGCAATGGGTTAAGTGCGGCACTGTGGAGCTGTCCCGCAGCTGCAGCATGAGTTCGATGCCCCCCCAGGGAGCTTCCCACATGGCACAGCAGACCTTTCCTGCCTCGCCCACTGCTCCCCTCAGCAGTGTATTTCAGTCGATCTGCCTGTTCTGCTCCCCACTCTGTCTCTGGTGAACCCTCTCACTGCCCCACACCTCTGGTCTGCACCCCAGCCTGTATGCATAAATAAATAAATCTTAAAAAAAAAGAATACAAGGAGGTTCACCTGAGCAGGAGGAAGAGACTACTCTTCTCTAGACATTTAGGAGCTTAGGGAGGGGGAGTCCGAGTGTTCAGAGAATGGAGATAATGCTCAACTCTCCAGAAATTCCTAGTACCAGCAGCTAGGTTAGATGTTTGCTTTTCTCTCTTTATTTTGTCCAATATGATCTTACTGGGGTTCCAACCTTGACTTGGTCACTGTGGGCCTGTGTTTTCCGGGCGCCAAATGAAGCTTGTCTGCCTGGTTAGGCTGCCAGAAATGTATGGACAATATGCTCACAGTGGCGTGACCTCAGGGGCCCTGGAGGTAGCTGGACACACATTGTCACTGTCTCTGAGCAGGGTGGATGAATGTGGGGTTGTGGATGGGACATAGAGTGTGACCAGAATTCTAGGGAAGTTCCTATCTTGACGGTAGGGTTCTCTCCAGATACAACCCCCACCCCCAACAGGCCCCCTTTTGGTCTCTGTAAGAGTCCCAGAGTGAGAACTAACACAAGACTACTTTTGGGGCAGGGGCAGCCCCCTGCTTCCCCAGAGAGGATGCCCCAGCTCAAGATGGCCTCCCCTGCCACCTGCAGGTTGAACCGGGTCCAATATGAGATGCCCCTCTGTGACGACGACTCCACCTCCAAGACCATGCACCTCATGGGGGACTTCTCTGCCCCCGCGGAGTTCTTTGTGACCCTAGGCATCTTTTCCTTCTTCTACACCATGGCTGCGCTTGTCCTCTACCTGCGCTTCCACAAGCTCTACACGGAGAACAAGCGCTTCCCGCTGGTGGTGAGTGGGCCCAGGAAGGGGTGGGTGGAGAAGCTGAGGAGGCGCATATTCTGGGGATGAGCTAGAGAGGACGACAGAGGGGGTGTTCCTGGATCCCTGACATCCACATGTGGAACCTCCAGAATCTCCCTGCCACCTCCTCACTTCAGTCTCTCAGGTGCTGTGGCCGCCGTGGTTCCCTGGGCCAGTGGGAGGCCCGGGTCTCAGGCCCCTGCCTCCCTCGCCTCCCACCACTTGTCCCTGCTCTCAGAAGCACAGTGGCAGCATCAGGAAGCAGACTTTGCAGTCAGAATGCCTGGGCTCAAACCCCCGCACGGTCCCTCACTAACTGTGTGCTCTTGGACAAGTCACTTCTCCTCTGGAGCCCTCAGTTTTTTCAGCTATGAAATGGGGATCAAACAATACCTATCTCATAGCGTTTTAGAAGAAAGAAATGAAAATGCCTGTAAGATATCTGGCACATATATGCCCCAGTAAGTGTTAGCTATTGTTAACACTTCTCCCCTTTATGCTTTCCCTCCCCCAGGCATGCAAGGTGGAAAGGGTGCGATAGGGGACCTCGTTTGTCTAACAGTCTGCCCTCACCCCTTCACCAGTTACAGCTGAGCAATGAAGAACAATGGAAAGGCTGGGGCGGGGGAGGGGGAAGAGTTGGAAGTTTAAGTGTCATTTGGGTTTGGGGTGACACTGATTGTAGATGCCATGGTACACTGTCGCCTGCCCTCAGTTCAAAAGGTGCGGGCAGGGGTAGCCCAGGTGGCAGGATTCCTTCGGTGGCAGTGCACAGAATCCTCAGGGTGAGCTAGACTTCCTGAGGCACTAAGTGTGGGATTGGATGGGAAGAAGCAGCTCTCCTGGGACCCCAGTGCAGGGCAGAAGAAATGAGGGATCATGGGAACCTCGCTGAGAGTATTTCCTGTCCCTCTGCTCCTCCCAGGACTTCTGTGTGACAGTCTCCTTCACCTTCTTCTGGCTGGTAGCTGCAGCTGCCTGGGGCAAGGGCCTGAGTGACGTCAAGGGGGCCACGCGGCCATCCAGCCTGACTGCAGCCATGTCTGTGTGCCATGGAGAGGAAGCCGTGTGCAGTGCCGGGGCCACGCCCTCCATGGGGCTGGCCAACATCTCCGTGGTGAGACCTGTGTCCACCGAGGGGTCTGGGGGAGGCCGCGCTGTCCTGGCTGCTCAGTCCTGTCCCGATTAGCAGGTTCTGAGAGGAACAGAAACGGTATCCCTAGCACCTAGACCTGGTACTCCCCTTATTCAAGGCTTGCTGCTTGCCCCCTGCCTGACCCTGACAAAGCATTTTGGGTGGGGGAACCCAAGAAACACTTAGCCTCCTGTTCCTCCTCCTTCTGTACCCTGCCTTCCCCGTTCCTCTCACTTCTTCCCTTCTCCAGGCTGTTCGCTGTGATTGTTTCCCACCCCTCTGGCTGCACATGGGCCCATGTGGGGGGAGCATAGGGCTGTGGCTGGCATCAAAGCTGGGAGCCCACCCAGAGTGAGTGAGAAGCGGTTCACTGTCACTCAGGTCTCCAGACCGAAAAGGGGTTATGGGCCAGTGGTGGGTCCAGCAAGAATGCACATGTTTGGCCATGCCAATTGTTAGAACAGATTGTTGGTAAGTAGCTAGGCTCAGCTTGTCAAATGCTCTCAGCCACCTCATCTCCACCCACAAAATGGCCTAGACCTCCCCAGGTCCCAGCAATAAAAGGCTTTGAGGACCAGTACACCAGGGAACCTTCCAGACCTTACTGAAACCCTACTGATAGATTTTACCCCCCTAAAAATTTTCACACATAGAGAAATGTGAAAGATTTTTACAAAGAACACCCACACCCTCATCATTTGAACTATACCATTAATATTTTACTCAATTTGCTTTACACATATCTGTCTGCCTCTCTCCATCCATCAATCCATTTTCTTTTTAATGCATTTCACAGTGAATTGCAGACCTCTGCACACGTCCCCCTAAATTCTTCCTGCTGATAATGTGTTTAATATTTGGAAGACATGTTCGAGGACAGCCCTGCCTGCGTCCCGGGCTCTGGGGAAGGAGCACCTTGGACAGCTCTGGCCACACCCACCCTGTGGAAGGCAGGCCGCGCTGCACTGTATTGTGGGAAATGCTGCTCGAGTCTAGTGGCATGTCCTGCTCCTTGCCGTGCTTTACACCATGCTCTACTCCAAGGGCCAGATTCCTCTAGCGACCAAGCCACAACTTGGGTGTGTGCTGTAGACAGAGTTAGACACTTTCACGGGGGCGTCCCTTCGTGGCGATGGCCATGAACCCCACCTCTCCATCCATTCTCTTGGTCCTAATCCTCCTTGCCTCCCCGCAAGGCACTCACCCACTCTGTTCCCAACAGGCCTCTTTACTATTCTCACAAACTGCCCTGATGTCTTTGCAGCTCTTCGGCTTCATCAACTTCTTCCTGTGGGCTGGGAACTGTTGGTTTGTGTTCAAAGAGACCCCATGGCACGGGCAGGGCCAGGACCAGGGCCAGGGGCCCAGCCCTGAGAGCGCAGCTGAGCAGGGAGCGGTGGAGAAGCAGTAAGCAGCCCACCGGCTACTCCGGCTACTCGGCTACTCGCAGCTACTCCCGAACAGGACAGCACCTCTTCAACCACCACCTCGGCTTCCGGGACCTCCCTCTTCCTCCGCCAGCGCCCTTCCCCCATCATTCTGGGATTTGAGCTCTGAGATGTGGCTGGGCAGGCAGGCACCAACTCTTGGAAACTGCCCTGTGACTTCCTGTCCCTCCTTTTGCTGGAGCCCTGGATGGCAGGAGCTGGGTGCTTCCTGTCTGTTCTCTGGACCTGGGCATTTTGTGGTCTTATTCACACTCTCACGCCTTCTGAGAACCGGCCTCTGCAATAAGTGCAGGCTGGGGGCAGGAGACCAGAGTCTTGAGACCAGTCCCAGTATCCACTTCTATCGACCTGTCCAGCTCCAATGAAAGTGGGGGTAAGGGAAATGGGCTGGCAGCCTTTGCTCCAGTTCTGTGCATGGAGAACCCACCGGTAGTCTGAGGGCCCTTCTTCAGGGCTGTCACCTAGCCCCACCTCTGCTCTGATCTCTAGTTGGCCTCAGGTCATGTGCTTTCCACTCTCCCTGCTGCCTCTGCTTGCCCACAGAGCCCCCCATGAAGGAGCCTGGGAAGCCAACTGGCCTGGAAGCCTTCAGAGGGCCCTTGTCAGGCCTAGACTCAGTGGGGAAAGTAGATAAACTGCAACTGAGTTTGCAACTGAGTTGCGACTTCCAGAAACTGAAGCCAGGGAATTTGCTGGGTAATCAGTTTCTTCTCTCCTCTCAATCCACCCACCACTCCAGGCCGAGGCACTTTCTCCAACACTCTAAAACACACTTGCCCAAGTTCCTCTCTGTCCTCCTTCTGGGGCTGGATCTCACATTTGGGACAGATGAGAGGTCGGGCAGCGTCTCCATTTCAGATGTCCTAGTCCCTTCCCCAGCCTATGAGCTTTGAGTCTGAGGCATTCAAGAGCCTTTGTGGAGTCTGTCCAGGCCTTCCTTTCATTCCCGTGGGGCCAGATAGGGACTTTGGAAGGGCCCAAAGGACCACCATGAGGCCAAGTTGCCCTAGCCCCAGGATATGGATGGATGGGTCATTTCTTCCCACCCCACCCCACCCCTTCCACTACTCCTTCTCTGGCCCTTCTTTCAAATTTCCCCATTTCACCTTTATGAAAGGACACGCCCTTTCCCTTTGCCCTCCCCTTCCTCCCCAGCTTCCTCCTCTCTCTCCCAGCGCGAGCCCTCCCCAGTCCCCGCAGGCCGATGCTTTTGGTGCTTCTTCACTTCGGGACCCAGTTCCATATTTGTCTTTGGTGTGTCTCCTCTTTTGACACCTCCTTCTGTCCTCTCTGCACCCCAGAGGCTAAGAGTCAGTGCTGACTGGGTAAGGGCCATTTGTCTACTGCTCAGCTCAGAACACTTCAGCCTGCCCTGGCCTCAGGGCTGCCCAGGGAAGGACAAAGAAGGAAGAATCCAGCCATTTTCCAATCCAGTGCCAATTAGCCCACTTATCAACCATAAGTGAATGTGCCCTGTGCCAGTCTCTCCTCAGGACTGAGTCAATCCCTCTAACTGCCCTACCTCCGTAATGCCATCCATAGCAACGTGTGCATTATTGGGGCACCCAGGAGTCAGGACCTTTGACTTCAGGACAAATTTTTTTGGGTCAGAGTTTACCCATTTGACAGGGGGAAGTATGAAATTTACTTTCCCAAATGTTCCAGAGTCCTTCAGCGAAAGAATTAGGTTTGTTTGTTGTTTTTTTCTTTTCTTTTTTTTAATTTTTGGGGAGGGATTTGGGGAGGGAAGGGAGATGGGGATGACAGTGTATCTAAGTTTGGAACTCTCTCTGTCCTGAGCTGTCCCCATGGTTATTCAAGGACAAGGGGGCGCAGATTTGCCTATAGCTCCAGAGACACAAAGAACAAAGGGGTGACCTTCATTTTCCTTCAGGCTGGCCCCCATGAGGGTCTGTGAGCAGCTTCTACTAGAAATTTGGATTCTGTATATGAATTTATAATTTTTCTGGAAACGTGATGGATAAAGTATTCTTTCTTGGGGGTAGAAGTTAGCAACTGGCTCTTCAGCTAGGGGAGGGGGGTAGAAAGTAGGCAGTGACACATTCCTGCCGAGGACTCCTAAGCAAGAACTCTTCCTCAAGCAGAGCGGGCTCTTTCTCCTCACCAAGAGGTGGGCTCATTCTCAGCCAGAAGAGCCTTGATTTAGACTCTGGCCTTTTTTTAAGACCACCCTAAGAGCAAAGGGCATTTGACCTCATTACCTCCAGAGGGTTGTCCTGGGCCAAGTGCCCTGGGCAGGGCTGTCCTCAGAGGACTGACTCTCCAACCAGGGCTGGCATCACCACTTTGCCTAGTGGGACCCAAGGTAGGAGAAGGTGTCAGGTTTCCCCAGCTGCTGCAGGAAGCCAATAGACAGGGCGCTTGCCCTTTCCCAAGTAAACTGACCCTGCCAAAGTGCCCACCTAGGACCTTTCCTGAACATCATGGTCACAGGTGTCCTACCTCTAGGATTGCAGGTCAGGGGTGGGGGGAGAATGTTGCATGTTGTTTTCTGGTGCTTGTTATTACAAATTTGAATAAACAGTGCTTTGAGCATTTGCCATGAAGGAGACAAGACCGGAACCTTTCTGGGCATTTTTTTCTCTTCCCCTCCTTGATTTAAGTTCTTGGACAAATGTCAGCCTTTCCACTAAGATCTCGTCCCACTCTTCTCTACACTGCACCCCAGCCGGCAACAGAGTCTGCAGGCTAAGGAGCTGTTCCTGGCAGGCCCCAGTTGGGTAGCATCTCCTCTTTTGATGGTACCAATTAGTCCAAAGTCACTGAGACTCATTAACAAATTTGGAGCAAACTCAAAAGGCGAGCGATAATGGCTCCCACAGTGCTGTTTCCTTTTGCTCTCCTCCCATCTGTGACCCAGACACACTTCCTGTCAGGAGTTGAGGGCCAAATGCTTTGCCCTCTTAACTGTAAGGTCCTTGCTGAACAAACTTGCACCTCTATCTCCCCTCTGACAGTGACATGCTACATTTACACTCTCTAGAAAAATACATTTGGGTACAACATTACATTCAATTTTGCTAGGTTCCTGGGCTCCCTAGGGATCATCAGTGGTTCTCAGGTTAAGAACCTCTGCCCTCAGAGATTATCCTTGAAGTACTCAAACCTTCCTGTGTGGAATGTGAAGAAAGTGAGGTCTTGAAGTAGTCACAGACCTTGACTTACCCGACTCCAATTTGGTCTCCCTTAGAAAATTATTCTCTTTTATGATGTGATGGGGGGAGGGGGCAGGCTTTTGTCTCTTGATTGTGTGAGGATGGGAAGAAACGTTATCAGCTGAGATGGGTGACTGAGGTATTTGCCAGGCCTTAGCAAGGCAAATGACAGATCTGATGAGAAATCTGCTTATGCTGAAGCTCTAGTAGCAGCCATTCCAGCAGAGAAAATATTCATTAGGAAAAGAAGACGAAGTGATGGATGGAGTCAGGGTCCAGCCAGGGTTTGGGAAGAGGCAGTACAGGGTATCAATCGCAGTTCTTACAGGGGTGGGAGGGGTGGAGGGGTGGAGAGGGGAGACGCATCAGCAGAGATGCTGCAAACACCAGCAGCCTCAGGGCCACCCCAGTTCCGGGGCTGGCGCTGGCTAGGAGATCGCCTTCTGTCATCCTGACAGGTGATTTTGGTCAGCTCAGCCAGGTGCTCCCGAATCCAGACAGCGCCGCTCTAACTCTGCTCTGCATCAGGGCAGCATGGGTTTCCCACAGAAGAGACACAACACGCGCGCGGAGAACCCGAACCCTCCCCCAGTGCAACCCCTGTGTCCTTCAGCACATCCTACAGACTCCCTCCCCTTGCCCTTCTGATTCACAGCACCCACCTCCCTGCACCTACCCTATTCGATCTACAGGGGAGCTGAGTCGCTTCGTGGCCGCCAGCCCAGGAAGGGGCGCCAGCCAGCTGGCGGAGGCACAGCTTAGAGGAGCGTCTTGGGCAGAGAGGTTTGGGATTGGGCTTCGCATATAACGAGCTTGGGAGAGTGAGCGGGCAGCACAAAGAATGTGTGAACAAGGACTAGGAGGGGAGGTCGTGGGGCTATGGGGTCTCTTCCCCCCGCAATTGTGCATTTCGGAGGAGCTCTCGCTGCAAACTCGGTAGGCAGCAGGATTCCCTGTTAAGACTACATTTCCCAGTAGGCTTTGCAGGAGGGAGAGGGAGGTGGGGGAGGCAACCTGAGTTGCGCTTGCGCAAAGAGTGAGCTGGAAAGGTGGGAGGGAAAGGGGAGGCGTGCCCGCGGCGGGGCAGGAGGGAGGGGGCCGCGCGGCGGCGGCGCCGGGGCGGGCGCGCGTCCGCGGCGGTGATGGCGGTGCGTGAACGCGCGGCGGCAGCAATGGCCGCTCTGGAGCGGCGGGTGCCGAGTCTCGATGACTTCGCGGGACAGAGCTGGAGCTCGTGGGTGGAGCGGGCCGAGTTACCCGCGGCCGACGGTGAGTGAAGCCCCCCTAGAGTCCGAGGACCCCATCACTGTCTCCCCTCCCCCCCTCCGGGTCCCCGTCAGCAGAGGGGAGCAGCCGACGGGAGCCGCCGTCCGGCTCCCCGGCCCCCCAAACAAAGGACCCGCCGGGTCCTAGTGCCCGCCTGCTCCGCCACCTTCGCGCCTCCGGGTCCTAGCGCCGGCCCCTCGCCCGCCGCCCACCCTGCCCACCTCTGCTTCTGCCAGTGCCCAATACCTGCCCCCACATCTGCTTGCCTTTATTTCTCTCCTTGTCTGCTGGCCTCCAGCTTCCGCCCGTTCTGCACCTACCCTGGCCTTTTCCCATCCGCAACAGTCCTCTCCACGTGTTTCCCACGCACCCCACTTCTGTGCCCCCCTCTCAACCCCCCTTGTTCCTTCAACCCCACACCTCCTGCTCCTTTTTAGCTTTTGCCTGCCGGCTGCAGTGCTACTGGACCCCCGCCTCTTCTGCATTAGTTCGTCAGTCCATCCATCTATCCGTCCTCCCTTCCTCCCGCTTTCAGTCCACCCATCCATGCCTCCAATCCTCTGTCCTTTCCCGGGCCTCTTGCCCTGCCTCTTGGCTCTCTCCCCTGACCCCCACCTTCTCTAGGCCCGGGAGTGGCTTTGGTGAGTGAGCTGACGGCCCCTTCTCCTGATCTTTGTCTCCTGGGCCCCAGGGGGCACCTGGCCTCGTGGCCTTTGAGGTGACAGCAGGCATCACGCCCCAGAAGAAGTTTGCAAGTGAGAAGAGGTGGAGGAGGAGACCGCATGGAGCAGTCTCTGATGACACTTGTTCTCCTCTGAGACGTCTGACTGCCAGCTCAGTTCTGTCCATCTCTGCATTTTAACAGACTGAAGAGTGGGAGCTGCCCCTCATCTCTCGCATGCCTAGCCCCCCAGCCCGCATATCTGGAGATTATATAAGATGGATAGCAGTCTTCTCATCCTAGAAGGGGGCACGTCTGTTAGTGGGCATCAGAAGCAGACCTGAGTGGGAGCCCAGGCCACCCCTGGACTTTCCCATGCTGGGTGGGCAAGGATGGGGCCATTGTCAGGGTCTGGGTGCTTTGAGAACCGGAAATGGAATCAGACGGGTTTGGTGACTCAGAATTGATTTTTTTTTCCAAGGGACAGGGAGGGGGCGTAGAGGAGGGAGGGGAGAGGAGTAGGTAGGGGGATGGGGAAAGAGCTGCTTTGCACAGCTAAGATGTTTTTGCCATCAACCCAGAAACTGAGGTACAAGGGCAGCCCTTGGTCAGAGCCCTCTTAAGGAGGGGAAAGGCTGGCTTAGTTGATCAAGGGGACTTTGAAGATGTCAGAGGTCCCCAAAGACAGCAGTTTCTCTGTTCTGTGGCCATCCTATCGGTGGAGGAGGTGAGAAGCTGGGTGTAACTATGATCATGGCGTGATAATGCAGGTGAAACAAAATTGAGTTCTTGGGTATGAGGACCTGGGACAGCATCTGTTTGGGATGTTACAAAGTAGCAGAAAGGACCCCCTGTGAGAAATCTCAAGAAGGGGCTCAGGGATGAAGTAGAATGTTAAGGACAGTTTTCCGTTTAGATGGGAGGCACGCCACCATGACCTAACTCATCAGTAGCTGAACCCTGACCTGCACCTTGGAATGAGGGTCTGTGCGAAAGTTGGCTGAGTCCCTCCTAACGGGACCAGCTCAGTCCAGAGGTAGCAGGTGAAGGAAGACTGGGTATTTGAGAATGACCCACTGAGAGGTTTGCCAAGGGTCCTGAGCACCAGAGACGTGTCCGGGAGTGTGGGCTTCCTGCTGCCCAGCTGTAGACCCTGGGTGGGGAGTAGACGGGGCTTCTGGGAAGGGAGCGCCCTTCTGAGCTGTGTTTCTTCTCCAGGCGCCGAGCTGGAGGAGAGTAACAAAAGCACGAAGAAGTTGGATGCCATGACCCTCATTAAAGAAGGTGGGAGTCAGCATGCATTAGCGGGCCAGGGCAGGCGGGACCACCTTCCGCTGGGAGCAGCGGTCTGGGGGTCCAGTTGGGTCCTGAGGCAGCCCAGTCCCTTGGCTCCTGGAACCTGTTGTGGGGGATCTCGTCATAGGGGATTGGTGCCCGCTCACCTGAAAGCCCACATTTTGGGGGACAGGTTATACTGCACTCTGGAAGCTGGGAGCTCCAGCATAAAACTTGTCCGCTGGGAGGGGAAGTATCTTCTAAGTGGGGGGCGGGAGCACTCGGTGACCTTACGGGGAAACCCTGGAGTCCCCGGCCCCAGTGATCAGGGCTTCTGTCGTTGCAGACATGTCCATCTTCGGGCACTGCCCTGCCCATGACGACTTCTATTTGGTTGTGTGTAACCACTGCAGCCAAGTGGTGAAGCCTCAAGCTTTCCAGAAGCACTGCGGTGAGGGGAGCCCTCGGGAGGAGTTAGAGGGGCCAGGGGAAGGTGGATCATGGAACACTGAGGACGGGGTCAAGTTGGGAGGTCGTGTGGCTAAGGGCGGGAGGTGCTGAGGATAGGGAGGTCCTGGGGGGCAGCTTCAGGGGATTGTGGTGGGTTGGGGTTATTGTTTGAGCAGACTTGTAGCATCTAGTGGAGGTGAGGGAAGAGCTAAGAGAATCAGGGAAGTAGGTCCTAGAATTGTGAGTCTTGAAGGCTCAAATTCAGATGGGGAGAAAGCAAGTTTAAAATCTCAGCTACGGGAACTCTTGAGTCTCTGAAGCGAGTCTGCAAGCAGGGCTAGGAGACTGCAGATGGAGGCAGTTGGTGCCACTCACCTCAATTACTTTCTCCACCTCCTGGTGACAGAAAGAAGACATGGGCCCCTCAGCAAGCTTTGTGCCCGGGCCCCACCCCCACCTCCAGCCCCTGCCAGCTCTCAGAAATGCCATGTAGTGAACGGGCAGGGCCCAGCCTGTAGGGGCCCAGGTTCCACCAAAACCTCCTCCAGGGAGAAGGGCCAGGGGTCCCGGAGCCGCAGCCACCAGCCTCCTGAGAAGACTCAGAAGGACAACCTCTGGTAAGGAGAGGCTGGAACGCGCGAGACCAGCCTGGGCCCTAGCCCGGGGAGGGGTTGAGGCAGGTGGAGATGGCTGTGGGGCTGTGGGCACTGCTCCTGGCAGGAGTCGGCCACCTCTGTCTGGGGCTCCTTTGCATGTGCTTCAGGGACATGGGGTCCCTTTCCCCTATGATCTGTACCCCAGCTGGAGCCTCCCCAAGTTCTGGGGCCAAAAAGGAGATTCCAGTACACAGACCCAGCCTCCCTGCCCCCAGCCCACACCCTCTCTCCATGTGTAGCCTTTTCGTGCCTGTGGTGAATCTGGAGAAGATGTCCAGTCTCCCGAAGCCCGATGGACATGGAATCAGGGTGGCCCCGCCCTCTGCTTTCCTCAGCCAGCCCGGTGGCCTCACCAAGGATTCCCCTGCAAAACCCCCCATGGCGCCCCCTTCTAAAGAACCTCCTGGCAGAGAAAGCATCGAGATAACCCCCAGCGAGGGACCCAGTCACCGAGTGGAAGGCAGCCCTCCTGAAAAGGAGCCTGGTGGGGCCAGGCTGCCCCCCAAAACCCACCGGAAGATGGCTCGTGAGTAGTTGCAGTCTTGGCTGTCAGGAAAGCCTAGCGGGGATTTCTTTGTCCTTGGGGCTGATTGGGGGGCTGGGTGGGCGCGAAGGAGTGGGGGGCCTGGGATCACAGGTTGCCAGGGTCCAGGAGCTCCTGGTCACTCTTGGACACGCACGTGTACTTGACCTGCTCGCTCCCTGGGGGCTTCTCTGCAGCCCAAGTCCCCAGCAAAGTGAAGGGAGTTTATGCCCAATCAGTTGAAATTATTCTTTCTCACCTTGGGCTGTGACCTTTAGCTCTTTTCTCACCTAGACCTGAGGCACTAGACACCTCCCACCGCTGGTTTCCCTGACATCCCAGATGCCTGCAGCTGTTTGTGTCCCTTGATGTGTCTTGCTCTGTTTGGGGCTTAGAGCCCCCAAAGGCAGTGCCTGGGCTGGGCGTGGGGACGGGGCTGCTGCTTGCGGAATTGCTGGCGCCCAGAGGAGTTTCTCTGCAAGGCTGCAGCCCCACATTGCGGCCAGGGGCCCTCCTGCTGTTGACCCAGCTCTTTCCAGGCCTTTGGCTGGTAAAAGCCAGACACGTCCTGTGGGCCTTCTGGAAATGACCTTGGGGTTCATGGGGACCTCTTTCCACACAGGGAAGGAATGCGACCTCAACAGGCAGTGTGGGGTAATAAATCCAGAAACCAAAAAGATCTGTACCCGCCTGCTCACCTGCAAGGTAACCCCGACTCCGACTGCTCAGTGAGGGGGGTCAGCAAAGACCTGGGCCCAGGGCTAGGAGTGGGATTAAGATGTGGTTGAAGATCCAGCCCAGGGATGGGAGTTAAGCCCAGACCAGGCGAAGGTCTGGAGGCTGCCCTCAGTGTGCCGACGGTGGGGGCAGCAGGTATGGGGTGACTACTACATCCCCCCGTGCCAAAGGAGAGTTCTGGCCCTGTGGGGAGTAGAACAGACCCACAAACACACACTCCCTTCTTCCCCACTTGCCTAGGCCAGGCTCAGCTCACACCTCCTCCCCTCCACCCTGCTGTGTTCTAGATCCACTCAGTGCACCAGCGCCGGGAGGTCCAGGGAAGGGCCAAGGACTTTGATGTGCTAGTAGCAGAGCTGAAGGCCAACTCCCGAAAAGGGGAGTCTCCCAAGGAGAAGAGCCCAGGGCGAAAAGAGCCAGCCCTCGAGCGCCCCTCCCAGGAACCTCCTTCCTCAGTCCAGGTTATAGCCGCGGCAGCTGCTCCCAGCAGCGCCTTCTCTGCTCGTGCCAAGCAGACCTACCCATACTGTGCACTGTCCAGGTATGTCCAGGCTCTACCCCCATCTCACCGGGGGATGCTTGGCCTCAAACCATCAGGGACCCCTGGGGACAGACCCAGGGAGTGGCCTGAAAGATGCTGCTCACTCGGCCCGAGTGTGGGGGAGGTACCTGGGGTCCCTGGCAGTGGTGCAGAAGTGGGCCATTCCCCATTCCTAACCAAGTGCACCCCAGCACCCCAGCCTCTCTAGAGTGTGCCAGATCCAGCACCCGGGATAAAAACAGTTCCCCAACTGCTTCCGACAGACCAAAACTTGTATTTGGGGAGCCGAAAGGGTCAGGGTCCTGGGTGAGGCAGTCCTACTGTGTATTCATTCACTGGCCCCTTCGTGTGCAGAGGCTGCGCTGGACCCCGGGGAGAGCCTGCCTTGCCGAAGGAGACACACACGCATCTCTGCCTGTAACACGAAGGGCAGACCCGAAACAGGCTCAGCTCCCAGACAGGCTCACAGGAATATGTGATGCAAGAAGGGGGTTGAGAAAATTGACGGGGCTGACCAGAGCTGGGTGCAGTTAAACTCAGAAGATTATCTGGAGGAGGCGAATCTGGAGCAGATTTCCCCCGAGGAGGCAGGGCCCCGGGAAGTGAAGGGGACTGGGGAGAGAATCCCTTGGGAGCTGTGGCCCCGATCTCTCTGGCTCTGACTCTGTGAGCTCTGCTCTTCCCTCCCTTCCTGTCCTCCCTCTTTGTCTGATTGCCCACCAGGGTATCTGCCCTGGCTTCTCCAGCTTGGCGGGTTCAGGGACACCCCCACCCTGACCCACTCCCATGGCATCACCCTTACATCCCCTTTGGCCCTTCCAGGTCCCGGGCCTCCTCTGAGAGTGAGTTGGATGATGAAGGCCCCTGTGGTGGTGATGGGGACCCAGGCCTGTTTCCCTTCCCCCTGCCCCGGGGTGGGGCCCAGGCCTCCAGCGAGGAGAGTGAGGAGGAGGGGACATCTGACGACCTCCACCTCCCCTCTGACTGCCATTTTGCAACCCGGCCCCCGCGGCCACAGGCGGTAAGGACCTGGGGCAGGGGCCTGGGGTGGGGCGTGGCCCAGTCCCGGCCCCCAAATGGGGAGGTGAGATCCTGTGTGCAGGTCCCGGCCCCGCATCTCAGCCTCCCTGACTGTGCACCTCCTTCTGCCTCCAGTTCTGTACCTTCGGGAGCCGGCTGGTGAGTCCGGGATGCTACGTGTTTAGCCGCCGGCTGGACCGGTTCTGCTCAGCACTGAGCTCCATGCTGGAGCGACACCTCAGCTCCCACATGTGGAAGTGAGTCTCTCGAGCCCAGAACTTCCCTTCCCAGGCGCCAGGCATGCACGGGCTTCAGAAGCCCCAACTCTTTACACATGCCCAGGGATGTGACGTAGCTTGGCTGTTTGCCAGGGGGACCCCAGATAGAACGAAGGGGAGGCGGGCAGCCTTGCAGTGTGCAGTCGGGCCAAGGTGTGGCATGAATAGGTGGTCTGGGAGTGGATCTTGACTTTTAGGCACTTCTCCCATTGTCTTTAGGGATGGGGAATACCCAAACTGAGATTTAAAATGAGGTTCTTAGTGTCCTACACATTAGTTCTTATACTCTGCGCTAGCATTCCTGCCCTGCTTCTTCATCCTAGCCCTCAGTTCCAGTGTCTCCCAGCAGATGGCAGCAGTGCTCGGCTCTGTGGGCCATTTCTAGGTGGGGTTGAGGCTGGTGTGTGTTGGTGTGGGGAGGCTCGTTTGCTTGGCATCACAGTGGCTTTCTTTTTGCTGCAGGAAGATACCACCGGCAGCGGAGCCTCCATCCCACCTTGTCAGCTCCCCCCTGTCTGCTCCCCTGAGCCCATCCTCCACGGGCAGCTGTCCCCGCCTTCCAGGCCCACCCCCCAGGCCTGCCTGCCCGGCCTCCACGCCCCCCACCAAGGACAGCCTTGTCCCTAGCTACCCTGCAGGCTCCCCCAGTGTGGCAGCTGCCTGCAGCCAGGCAGAGTGCATGGGTGGGAGCCAGGCTATCACCTCGCCACTGCCTGCCAACACGCCGTCCCCGTCCTTCAGCAAGCTCCCACCTTCGAAGGCCAGCAAGTCTTCCAAAGGCAAGGACGGGGTCGAGGTGGAGGCCCCTTCTCGAAAGCGAAAGTTATCCCCGGGCCCCACCACCTTCAAACGGACCTGCATCCTGGAGCCCACTGGAAAAGGCAAACCCGCTGGCTGCCGGGGTCTCTCAGCCAAGACTAAAACAGCCCTGAGCATGGGGCTTAATGGGACGGTGGGGCCACGAGTGAAGCGGACGGGGCCCCTGGACTGTCGGGGCTCCCCTCACCCCCCCATGCCAGTCAAGGCTTGCCAGCTGGACAACCGGGGAACGGCTGGACACCCAGCCAAGTCCCTGCCGACCAACTGTCTCTCCGAGGAGGAGGTAGCAAAGAAGCGGAAAAACTTGGCCACTTACTGCCGGCCAGTGAAGACCAAGCACTGCCAGGCTGGTGCCCCTGCCGATGCGGCCTGCTCTGTGCGCCGCAAGAAGCCGGGCCCGGCCCTGGCCTTTGAGGAGAAGTGCTCTACACTGAAGGTACCAGCTCAGCTCCCTGAAAAGCATGCACAGGGGAGAGTCAGGGAGGAAGAGGGTGGAGTCCGTGGTGGGAACTTGACCCAGAGAAGGTGCTAGTAAATGGTGTGCATGGAGGGAAGGAAAGGGAAAGATGACAGAGCTCCTGGACCATCGTTAGGGAAAGGTGCGTTCCAGCTAGGGGGCCCTGACTTGCCCCCCGGGCCTTCCCCTCCCCCCAGCCTTTTCTTGGGCTGAGGAGCTGCTGCCTCTCCCTTCCCCCCAGCCCCACTTTGGCTTTAATCAAAAGGGCCATTTTCTGAGTTGACTGTGGTCCTGACTCCAGGAACTGGAGCCCCCTCTGTCCCCTGGAGGAAAGGAAATCGAACTCCATGAGTTCTGATGAGAAAGCTGCGGGTGGTGGGCTGGAGCTTGGGACCTTGAGCTGTGGCCTGAGAGAAGGGGCAGCGGGGGGGGGGGGGGGGGGGGGGGGGGGGGGGGGCGCGGGCGGGCGGGTCTTGTTCCTTGGTTCTGTCTCTGAACATCAGGGCATGGAAGGGCAGGGACACAACTCAAGGTCCACAAATGCATGTGTGCCCACCTTGCACATGTGCTCACTTCCAGGTTTTCAGGTGCCAGGCAAGTTCTCCAGGGTTTCTGGTAAAGCCAGCAGCCAGGTTTATGTGCCTCTTCTGATGGGAGCCCTGGAGTAGCATGCTATGGGCTCTCCATATGATCTCAGCCAGGAGGTACTTGTTGGAAGTGGGAAGGGGGGAGGCCTTCCTGGTTTAGGCACCAGCCAGATGCATACCAACTCCTTTGGCACCCATATGAGAGGAGTGAGTTTGACAGTTGCCCAGGGCCTCCGTGCGCGCGTGGGTGTGGGTGGGGGGGTGGGTGCACGTGCACACGTGTGCATGGTGTTTTCCAGGCTGCCCCTGCTGGGCTGACATCCATCGTCCCTCTTGCCCAGCTTTCCTCTCCAGGCCAGGAGGAGGAAATCAAGTGTTAGCTCCAGTGGCCCCCACAGTTCACTGGGTAGGAGGACTGGTAGGCCCTCCGCCTGACCCTGTCTCTTGCCTCTTGTCTTCCTGCAGTCAAAAGCCCATTAACAAGAAAGTGCCTGCCCACTGCGATGGAGCCGCCAGCACCTCCTCCCCTCCAGATCTGGGCCCCAGGCTACTGCCGCTTTTTATAACTTTATATTATTTTTTTTAAGAAAAAAAAAACTCTTTAAAATACCTCAAGACTGTCTCCCTGTTCTGTTGCTGCTAGGAAAATATAAAAACAGAAACAGAGAAAAGGAAGGGGGAAACGTAACAAAATGAGTGTCCCTACTGTCCCCAGCTGCACTCCGGGAGGCTGAGATGTAAGCAGCCAGACATGCTTGCCGGCAGAAGCCTCCTGAGCTCATATAATTTTGTCCTTTTAAACAGTGTGAAAATGGCCGGGGTGTGTATCATTCAGGGAGTCTTCTCTCCAGATTGGATGATGAGGCCCGCGGCGCTGAGCACGGCTCCCCAGAGCTGAGCCAATGCTAGTTCTACCGGGAAGGGAGACTTCTTGCAGGGAGAGGGGGCCACACCTCTGGCCCTACTCTTGGCCCTCTGCTCTGGGGGTCTGTGGGAGTCAGCTGGTGGCCCTTTCTGGTCTTCCAGCAGCCCTGGGCCTCTGCCCAGTCTCCAGATTATTGCCTCATTTTCTTGAGCTGTTCCTGCCCTGCCCATCTCTTAACCAGCAGCCTTATTTTCCCCACAGAGGGAGCGTGAGCTGACAGGTAACTGCTCTCAGGATGTCCCTGATTTCTGCAGGGACAGCATGTTTCTGTCTCTCCCTGGCCTGTAGGTTTGTTCATAAGGAAAGGGTAGACCCTGTCCTTGGTAGTAGGCTGGAGCTGAACCACGCCTTTCTGGGGAGGCTGGGAGGGGAAGATAGGATCGCTTACAGAACTTCCTTGGTGTAGGAGGCAGAAGTGTGGGAGGGCCTGGTCCCTCAGGATCACCCGGCTCCCCCAGGCTGAGCAGATGGTGTGGAGGCAGCAGGGGTGGGGAGTGGCCTAGTTCTTCCATTTATCTCACTGGCGACAACTTTTGTGCAGATGGGGGATGAGACAGTTGCCTCTTGCTCTTTTTGAATTCACCCAAGCGCGGGGAAGTACTTTTTGGCATTGTCCTTTCCTTCTGGTTTCCTTGCTCTTAGGCAGGGAGGGATCTTTTTCTCTTAACAAGACAGAGGAAGGGATGGTAAGTGACTGGACAGCCAGGGAAATCAGTCCTTCCAGAAAACTGCTCAAAACACTGCTTGCACACTCAGTTCAGTGGACCGAGTTTGTGACTTGGGGTTTGGGTGAGATCACTTGCCATAAATGTAATTCCCACCGGCTGCTTGAGGCATAAGCCCTTGCAGGCAAAAAGACGTGAGGTTGGTGGAAGAAGCAAGGTGGGCCCAGAACCCCAGGTCTAGTGCTCTTCTGCCCCGCGGGCCGATGCTTTCCCCCGGCCCCCAGAGGGCGCTGTGGGCGAGCCCGCCGCGTCCCGGGGGAGGAGCCTCTCCAGCAGCCGCGGCCGCCTTCGCGATTGCAAACCCGGAAGACGCGCCCCGGCGGCTGGGAGTGCGCGCCGGCCCGGCCCGGCCATGCAGTCCCTAGAGGTAGGTCTGGTTCCAGTTCCAGCGAGGGAGCCGAGACTGACCCGCTGGCTGCGGAGAGGCAGTGGGATCTTGGCGCACCTGGTAGCTTTGGGCTTCACCGTCTTTCTGACTCTGCTGTCCCGGCCGGGAACCAGTGAGTGTGCGAAGCGGGGCGGGGCCAGGGAAGGGGGCGGCCCCGAGCTGCTGGAGGGGCATTGCTCGGAGCCTTGGGAGCCTGGGAGAGGGGCTCCCGCGGCCGAGGGGCGCGCGGCGGAGGGATGAAGGGGCGGGGTCGGGGGGGGCGCTGCTCGGGACTGGGGAGGAGAGGCCGACCGCTGAGCTGAACTCACCAGTTCATACTGTAAGCAGAGTCGTGCACGAAGGATGCCAGTGACAGAGGGAGGCCAGGGTCCACCCTAAGACTGGGCAGACAGCTGCGAGGTGACGAGTGGGGAACCCAGGACAAACGTATATGATGGCCTTCTTGGTTGCTTACCCGAAGGCCTCGGCTGTCCCGCTTTCCCCCGAGTTCCTGATTTCTGACCAGGGTTGGGGATAGTATACTGACCTTTCCCCCTGGCTAAATTCTTTGGGCTCCAACCAGCCACCGGGGCAGAAACAATGGTGCCTAGACGTCAGTCTGTTCTCTTTGATTCTTAGGTCTTTTCTCCTGGCACCCTGTATTCATGACCTTGGCGGTGAGTTTGGGCTTCTTTATGCAGCTGATTTGTTTGGTTATGCCCCTAAGGAAGCATCCACTCTTCAGAAGACTTAGCCTTTCTAAGGCGCAGAGAGGCGGGGGAAATAACTAGGGCTCCACCTTTTCCTGTGGCCTATGTGATTGGGAAATATGGAGGGCTGGGCTGTAGATGTCAACTTGTTGAAGGGAGTGGGAGGGCATGAAAATCCCCCCTTCCCCCCCAAAAAGGAACAAAACCACACTTCTCAAGTTCAGAAAGTTTAACAATTGCTATTCCCACTGGTAAGAGGGAGCCTTTGGGGGCGGAGGGGGGGAGTGGCTGGCATAGATGACAACCTGGTTGATGAGACTTCACTTGAATGCTGATGCCCAGCAAATGCTGGGCACAGTACCCACAAATGGTGACCTATGAGGCAGGAGGTCGTGGTGGGAGTTCTTTAGTCTCCACCCTTTGACTTTGTGTGGATATATGCCAGCACCTCCTTTTTCTCAGGCCTCAAAGATGGGCCTGGGGCTCACTGGCCCTCTCCTGTGTTCACAGTTCTGCCTCTGCATGGCTGAGGCCATTCTCCTCCTCTCGCCTGAACACTCCCTGTTCTTCTTCTGCTCTCGAAAGTCCCGGATTCGACTCCACTGGGCAGGCCAGACCCTAGCCATCCTCTGTGCAGCCCTGGGCCTAGGCTTCATCATCTCCAGCAAGACCCGCAGTGAGCTGCCCCACCTGGTGTCCTGGCACAGCTGGGTGGGGGCTCTGACACTGCTGGCCACTGCTGGCCAGGCAGTGTGTGGGCTCTGCCTCCTCTGTCCCCAGGAAGCCAGGATCTCAAGGGTGGCTCGCCTCAAGCTCTACCATCTAACGGGTGGCCTGGTGGTCTACCTGATGGCCACGGTCACGGTGCTCCTGGGCATGTACTCAGTGTGGTTCCAGGCGCAGATCAAGGGTGCAGCCTGGTACCTGTGCCTGGCTCTGCCTCTCTACCCAGCCCTGGTGATCATGCATCAGATCTCCAGCTCCTACTTGCCAAGGAAGAAAATGGAATTGTGAGTCCTGCTGCACGCTGACTCTAGGTGGAACGCTCGCTCGCACTGGACTTCAGTGGTTCTACTGATGACCTTCGAACAGATCCACTTCAGAAGTGGACTTAGCTGGGTCAGGGGCTGCAGAAACCCAGACTGCTAATGCTGAGGGATGACTCAGTGGGCCGAAATGGGGAAATGTACTCGGCGCAAGTGAAAGGTGATGGGGAGCCTGATCTAAAGCCTCTGCGCTTGATGGGAGACAGGTGCTGGGTGGTGGTAGTGATGGTGGTGGAAATCACTTCTCGTTTGTATGCCTGGTGGAGAGTTGGGTTCTTATAACTGATGGTTGGCAGCTATGGCTCTTTGAATCACTTTTGAGTGGAGAGAGAAGTTAGGTTATAGTTCTTGTAGGTTCTGTTGTACAACCTTAGGCAAGTCACATGCCCCAGGACCTCAGTGTCCTCAGCTGTGTAATGAACGTTTTGAAACAGTCTGGCAGGTTCCTGTCCCAGAACACCCGCCCAGTTCTGGGCCACCGCTTCAGCCACTCGGCAGACTCCACAGAGAATTCTTCCATCTGTTGCCCCCCTACCTCTCGGGTAGGACAGGTCTGCCCTTGTTGCCTTTTAGGGATCTGTGTCATTTTAGTCCCTGCACCAGGGCACATGAGTTCAGACACTGTGGAGAGAAGGGACCGAGGGAAGGGTCTCCTGAACTCCAAGGCAGTAAAGCACGAAGTCACTTTAAAGTTTTGGGAGAAGGACCACATCTTAACAAGTCTGTGTAGAACATCCTTCAGCTTCGTGGATCTGGCTTGAGGAGCTGGCAGGGCTTCATTCTCAGTCACAGGGTTCGCAGTGTCTCAGCTTTGCCCTTGTCTTGTGCACAGCTTCGTGCCGCCATCCTGGAGCCTCAGAACAAGATAAGAACTGAGAAAGTGGAGCAGGGCTCTTCTGACTAGGGAAAAGCCAAGTGTCCCTGATTCCCTCTCACCTGTCAGCTAAGCTTCCTCAGTTCATAAACCTCTTGCCAGCTTTTTGGCCCAGAAGGGGACTTGAGTTTGGTGCCAGCTGGCAAATGAGGCTGGGCCTCCTGCCCTCCAGAGACCCCCCCCCTTCCAAACCGAAAGTAGTTCTCCAGACTACCCTCCAGGATGGGACAGAATGCCAGGCTAGTCAGCTCTGCTCTGGCTCAGCCCAGGAGATGGGACCTCCGGAGATGACGCAAGGACTGATGTTGAGAGGAGGAGACAGCTCAGTGGGAACTCGGGGAGTCCTAGGGTGCAGGGACTGTGCTCCCGGTCCCAGGAGGCGGGGGAGGCCTTCCTAAATGGCAGTATTTGGGATGTTGCAGGCTTTTTAAAAACGCAAGCCCTCTTCTCTGGGCGGCTCAGAGCAAGGCGCTTCATATGACTCATCAGCGCTGGAAGGGGCCTGCAAGGGCAGGAGCGTCCTCTAGGCCAACCTCACTTGGCTCCTCCTTGGTCAGGAGGCATCTCCCAGGAGCCCTCTGGATCCCGAGCAGCCTAGGGAAGCCCTGCTCTGCAGAGTGATCGTTCCTGTCTCTTTCATCACCCTCTTTCCCCTCTCAAGCTAGCCGGTGTGATCTGAACTTGGAAGGGGTGCTCACCTGGGGTCACTTCCATCAGGGGTTCCATCCCCCCCCATTATAAGCCAGCGCTAGGCGCCTCACCCTGCCTACAGCAGCATGAGGGCCAGGTAGGGGGCTCCAGCTTGCTCAACGAGCCGAGCAGGCAACGCCATACAGCCTGAGCCTGCCTGAGGTGTTGCCTCCTCCCAGGTGGTGCGGGGGCTGGCGGGCGGGCGGGCAGGCGGGCTGACAGCCGGCAGTTTGCGTGGGCTGTGCCAGCTGATGTCTATTCCCAGCCCTGGGAGGAAGGGGGAAGTCATTTATATTCTGCAGGAGGAAAAGGCCCCAGCTGTCACCTCTCTGGCCAGTAGGCCTGGAGGACAAGGACACAGGACAGAGAGGGGACACTGGTGGTCTCTTATTTATCTAGTCTGATTGGAGCATAGGGTGTAGGTTACCAGGAGGTGACTGGCCAGACTGTGCGGGGACTTCCCTCCCCTCCTCTCTTTGTATTTCTCCCTTCACCACCACCCGCCCTCACATCCTGGGGCAGCAGCTGGACAGCTGCCCGCCCTCAGTGCCAGGGCACTCTCCCTCCAGCTGGGATCTGGGTGGCTGCCGGCCACACGTGCCTCCTGCTTGTGTGTTCCTCCTCCCTACACCCTCTGTCCCCCCACTTCCCCTCATCTCCCCATCTGGGACAGTCGCTAGGTTCCTCCACCTTGAGGAGAGGCCTCAAGAGAAAAACAAATGGCTGCCCTTTTGCCCTTGGCCCCTGCCTAGGGAAAGTCAGTCTGTTTTGCCTTAAAAAAAAAGTCAGGGTGCTCAAATTAAAACAAAACAAAACTGTGTCATTTGCATAAATTTGCATATCAGGCTCACTGAGTCCTGATTCCAGATGATTATTTTTAAACTCAACCTTGAGGGTATTAGATGATTTTTGTATCCAAATCCAGATGGTAACAGGATTTCCATTCCGGATTCAGATGCACCCCATCCCAGACGCCCGTTCCCTTGAGTCCCACCATGGCTGGGGGGGCTGGTAAATGGCAGGGCTTTGTGTCTGGGCGGGTCTCCCAGCCTCACCTCAGAGATCCTGAGCTGCATCAAAGGTAGGCTGCTGTGGCTGTGGCCGCCTCCTCCCCCACCCTCTCGGGGCAGGTGCCCCTCCCTGCTCAGACCTGGCCTGTCCCTTCGTTCTCATTGTCCCCACCCTTCCGCCCCGCTGAGTGGCTGCTCTGGGTCTTGTTTTTAAAACCTCACTGTGGGAGATCCAGGCATCCTTCCGAGCCAGCTGGCTGCGGTGCCAGGGCCTGTTCAGAGTTAATAATAATCATTAGCTGAACAGGGCTGGGGCCTTTCAGCTGCAGATCTCTAAGCACTTGCAGGCTGAGTCAGCCGGCCCTCACCTTCCCCCTTCCTGGGCTGCAGAATGGAACAGAATGGGGTGGCACTGGGAGAGCAGGGGGTCAGGAGTCTCCCTCCCAGCCTTGTTTTGCGGCTTCCCTCCCCCTGGGAGTGGGCACTGAGAGTCCTTTGAGGACACAAATACCGCCTTTGCCCCGACGGGGTCACTAAGGAACAGTGTGTCCTCCCCTGAGACTGGTGGTGGCTGCAGTGGCAGTTGACCCTGAACCTCTAGTCCTCCTGCCTTCCCTTCTGTTCACTGGTCTTGGCCTCCAGAGGACACCGCTGGGTCTGACGCCCCAACCTCAGCATCTCTGGTGGCCATTTGCAGGCTTAGGGAGCAGGGAGGCTTCTGGTTTAGTGCCAGCGTGTCTGGTGGCACGGAGAGCCTGGGTATCAAGCCCCTAACCTCAGCCTCGCGCGATGTTGCGTGGCTCTGGGCGCATCACTTACTGCTCAACCTACCTCACAGGGCTGTTGTGAGGGTTAGATGACAGAACGCGTGTTCTCAGTCATCGGCGACTTCGAGACATTAAACAAACGGAAACAGCTGGTGTTGTGATGTTGTCCTTACCGCTCTTTCACTCGGCCTAGCCCTGGGTTTGCGGCTGCTTTTGGAGAGGCAATAAACAGTCACGGATAATAATGCTTAGGGCACCCAGGTCTCAGAGAGGCCACGTTGCTGGCCACTGGAGAGCAGACACATTTCCTCCTTTCAATGCCAGGTCAGCTCACCCCAGAGATGCCTGGCCGAGGCAGCCATTACCCCCAGGAATGCCACCAGGCTATGACCCAGGGAACCGGCCCTGCGTGCTGCCCGCCTGGGGTTTGAAGCCACAGGGCTGGCCACCAGTCTGGGCTTCAGTGCAGTTGTCCCTGGGACCAGCCTGAAGTTCCTGGAGTTGGTCCTAGCTTGGAGCTGCTGGGCAGGCCTCTATCTAGATCTCTCCTACCTAATACTGCTCTTTTGAGGGAAAAGAGAAGCAACAGTAACGGACGTGATGCTGCCCAGCTTGACCCTGTTGTCAGCAACGCCTGCCCCAGGCGCTCAGGCCCTCACCCCCGGTAGTGGAGCTGGGGGACACCCCCTGGCTTTTTCGTAGGTTTCTCTCTCCTTCCTTATTTCAGGCTCTTGGATCCCAGTTGTTTCCTCCTCAAAGCCCTTTGTTGGAATTAAAACACACGCCATGAGAGCAGCTCTGTTTAAATTTCAAATTGGGTAGGATACTTTCCATTCCATTGGTCTGAGAACAGCCAGCAGTCTGCCTGGAGTGGATACAGCAGCACGGAAGCTTCAGTATTATATTTTATTTTTTTAATCTTAATTGTTTTTTTCTGCCCTGAGATCCAAGAACGAAACACTAGTCAGGCCTTGTGGGCATAGCTTCAGCAGTTCTCAACCGGCACGGGTACAGAGAAGACTGGAAGGCGGGAGGCCAGTGCCCAGAACTGCCTGGAAGCGCCTGTGAAGTAGGTGTCTCCACGACTGGGCTAGGCCTAAAGCAGAAACAAACGACCTCCAGTAGGAGGCCTGGCTAGTCACCAGTAGGCCACAGAGAATAAGAGTGTCAGCTTTTAGTCTACCTGCTATTGTCAGAATTTCCCAGGTGGTATTTTTTTTTAACTTCTGTTGGAAGCAGATTAAGCAGGCTCTTTTGAGATACCAGAGGATTCAACTTTTTGTCTCATTTACTAGACGTGAGGGGCCCCCAGCACCCTAATCCTGAAAGCAGATTCTGAGTTATCACCTGGTGCTCTCTAAGGATGCCCAGGGTAGGACTAGACCTTTCTGCTTAGACCCACATGAAGGGAAAACTACAGCCAAATGAGGGAGCAATGGGAGGGGAGGGGAAAGTGGCACAAAGTGCCCCAGCGCACCGACTTGCGTACATTCTGTATACACACACCCAGCTTCTGGGCCAGTGACTTGCCTCACGTGTGCCAGTGCAGGAGGGCACCCTCAAGTCTCCTGTGGGACTCCATTACCTGGCTCACTGAAGGCTGGCTTTCTCAGCTCCCGGTTCCATGCCTGATTCTGGGACAGTTACCAGGCAGCCACAGACCAGAATGCCTCGGGGTAGGGCAGAGTACCATTCCCACTTAGCTCTTGCACCTAATAGTGAATAGGTCCGATGAAGAGGCTGGATGTGCCAGCTGCTCTGGCCTTCCTCTCCCTGCCTCAGGACAGGGGCACACGCTCACTGTAGCAGCCCAGAAAAGCCAACCATCCTACTGCACAGGCCTCAGCCTTTTCTGCAGTGTGGGTGGGTAAAGCGAAGCTTCACCATGGTTTCCTGGGCGACAAGATAAGTGGTACACGAACTACAACTGCAGAAAGGGAAGGAGTCGAGGGATCAGCTGGAGACTAGACGGGCCTGTCTTCTGAACACGTCTTGTCCTAGATGTCAACTGTCCTGTCAGCCTCCTGACGTTCCACCTTAGCAGCCAGGGAAAGCGCTGCAGGGCTCAGCAGACAGCACTGCCCACCTGGGCCAGGATCTAGGGAACTTCTTGTGGTTGGGGAGAAAAGGAGGGCTGGAGGGATATAGATGGGGGCTTCCTCTCCATGAAGGAAAGTGGAGTAGCAAAACTTTCCAGGTTCAGCACAGGGCTTGATACAGGCCATGACAGAGGGAGGTCGCTGAGTCGTCTTCCCCAGACCTGTTCTCCCGAACAGCTTCATCCTGACAGCCACAGCAAAAATGACTTTGAAAAGATGAAAATATGCCACCAATGTAGAATATGGGGGTGCTCTGCAGCAACTCTGTCACTGAATTGACTGCCACGGTGGATCTGAGGTGGCTGGCTGTGCACGGTCTCCGTCCCCCACCACCTTAGTTGTTGTTGAAGTCGAGGACAACTTTCCACACTTGATCAACACAAAAAGAGTAATTATTCAAATTCTGGTTCTTTCTAATTTTTTTTTTTCTTCTACCATTTCCTCTCCCCTCTTGGCATCTACCATAACAATCCGCTTCCAGAAGTATCAAGAAAGTAGCTAAAGAATTTACATATTCAGAGTTGAACAGCTTCCAGTCCAATTTCTCGTAGGCTGAGTCTGTACCAAGAAAATGGGGATTGCATTTCTGTGGTCCACACACCACCTCGGACACCTCAGTATTCACCTGCCTGTCAGCTGAACACATGTCTGCCAACTAAGATGACCATGATTACCACATGAAAGTGTACCGGGTGATAACCAAAATATTCTGAAAGTGAACTGCCCTCCACCATTTGTTCTAACCCGGTTCACACACTTTCCCACAATACAGTGAGGATAGATCCGGACTTTTCAGACAACAATGCAAGGAGGCACACCTTCTCCCCAGGGATCCAGGAAAGGTTCATTATCTACAGTCTCTAGCCCCAAGTCTTAGAAATTTTTTAGCTCTGCTCTAAAATGTCAGTGGCATTTCTTTTGAGAATCTAATTGGGTTGGCAAACTATGGCCCACAGGCCAAAAACCAGCCCTGTGAGTTATAGGTCTGTGAGTTAATAAGAATTTTTACATAGTTAAACAGTTGGGAGGAAAAAAACTGTATCAAAATTATATGAAATTCAAATTTCAATGTCTGCAAATAACGTTTGATTGGAACAGGCCACAGTCATTTATTCATGCACTTGGGGCTACCTTCCGGCCAGACCTGCACAGCCGAGTAATTCGAACAGAAACTATCTAGCTTGCAAAGCCTGACTTCTAGGAGCTGGCTCTTTACAGAAGTTTGCTGACCCCTGCTCTACCTTAATGCTAAGAAGTGGATTCTCCCCGTGCTCTTATGAAAACATTTAAATATTCTCTTCACAGACAGGCCACACCCTTCTGAGGTAGACTCAACCCCACCCATGGGCTGGAAAGACAAATAAACCAGTCACAGACTATGCCAGAACAGAGACTCAAGCCAGGTTTAATGATCATTGTCTAGTTTTCAGAGCCCAGAGGCCCCATGGTTTGCCAGCCTGGGGGTACACAGTGGGAGGAATAGGGTCCTGGACACGGGAGCCCTGCTGCTTTGCCAGCATGGCTACAAAGAAGGACAGAGGTAAGAACATAGAGAAAACTGGAATCAATCGACTCTGCTGTCCCCAGCTGGGGTAGACTCTCTCTCGGCCCCTTCCTAGGAGCCCCATAAATACAGGCAAACAAAAAAGGTGACAATTACACAGACATATTGTAAGCCCTGTCATACTGTCTCCAGGGACACCTGCTTCCTGGGAGACACGTCTGTTTATGGGTATGGGGCAGGAGGTGATCGTTCAGCCTTTTCTTTCCACCAGACCTGGCAGTTCCCTGCACAGGGTTCCAGGAAGCTTACCTATCTATCCTGAGTACCCAGTCCCCCAAGCAGAAAGCCACCTTTGGGGTCTATCCACTGAAGCCACGAGAAGAGGCTAGTTTGGCCTCTTAGGGGGGTAGCCAGGCACACCTACCAGTCTCTCTGACTAGGGACCAAACTAGTGGCGGTTCAGGAGACTTAGCGTCTCAGAGCCTTTTCTTGTTCCCTAAACCGGGTAGGACTTATGAAGAAAATGTCTCCTTGTCCTCAGGAATGAAGCTGGAATGCCCCAGAAGGCCTGCTGCATTTGACTTTCACTTTACAGATTTTCAGAGCCCTCCATGGTTCCTAGACAGGAGACTGCAGCAGGGCGATGAGATTTTCCCAGGTTCCCTAATAGGTCTGAAGAGGGAGTACTGATTCCTCTAACTTTTGCAACAAAATCCCCAGAAGTGTCTGGACTATAACCAGGCAACTTTTCCCTCCTGCCCTTGTCTTGCCAGGGCAGTTCATATAGGAAGAGCAACTGACAGCTACCTGAACCCCTGCCGGTCAGTTTCCTTCTGGGTCCTTCACTGGCCCAGTTCTCCCTTATATTTCTCATGCACATTGGCTTGAACCCAGGAAGGTTTCTGAGGAGCCCGAAGAAGCGGCTGTTTCCTCATTGCCCTTTTACCCAGGTTCTCAGCCTGCGGTTCTCCTAACTCCAGCCTCTGCAGAGCAGCTATTCAGTGTCATGGAGGTGTGAGTGAAGCTTCAGGGAGTTCGGAAGCTAAAAGTACGAGAGTTTGCATTTGGGGAGCCTGGCGTGGTCACTGTCTCTCCTGTAGGGCAAGAAGATTATGCACACGAGTCGTGCACATAGATGGAGACCATTCTGAAAGTGGACACTGGTGGGGACTGAATCACTGTCCTGATGGAAGTCAAGGTGCTGGCGAGCGTGCGTACCTACGAGCGTGCGTACCTACGAGCGTGCGTACCTACGAGCATGCAAGTACTTGAGGGAAATGCTGCACCTCTCTCAACAAAACTAGGTTACTAATAAAGGATGGACAGCAGTCTTGAGATCCAGGGACACACGAGGGGAAGATGTTGAGTTCCAGTCCCCTTCCCTGACCTTAACTGACAGTGGCGGTCAGGCCCTCCTAGTGAGCAGCCCTCACCTGCAGGAAAATGACACCTTTGGGAACCTAAAGGCTGGTCAGAAAATAAGATCTGGAGAACTTGCAATAGACAGGGAATTGGTGGGAGGGGGAGAGACCGAAAAAGACCAATGTCACAGAATGTTTTCACCTACGCCTTGCTCATCCCCTTGCCAAAGCTCAGAGCGACCAGCTCCCAGGGCCTGCAGAAGAGTCGGAGGGAGAAGTTAAAAGGAGCTGTCCTCTTCATACCCAAAGTATTCTGCAGTCTTGAGTAGAATGGAACCTTGGGCCTGCTCTTCCCAAGTCCCTCTGGCCCAGCGACCAGAACGGCACAGAGCTCTGAAAGGGGTGGGAGTGGTGGAACTTTCCTTCTGCTAGTTCAGTGTCACTGGCTGTGTCTGTGGCAGGACGGCCTGCAGCTTTGTGGAGAGGGCAGGACTCTGAACTCACACTCCAGATTGCCATCCTGGGGCAGACACCACCCAATCTCAACCCCTCGGGCAATGAAATCCCATGCTTTGGCCTTGCCAAGGGATGACATCTGAGAGGAGCTGCACAGAGGAGCCACACGCCCAGTCCCTTCCACCCCAAAGCTCAGTCTAACCCAGCCGGGGCCAGGCCTTGCAGGACGCCCCCCTTTGCCGAGCAGCACATCAGGGAAACAGAAGCCCACCTGAGCTTGGTACGGGGCCTGCACAGAGAGATGGCACACACACAAGATCAGGTAGGTCCCGCAGGATGCTACATAGTAGAGGCTGATTCCTCCTCCTCGTAGTGTGAAGTGGCCCCACACCCCACTTCTGTGGCAGGCGTCTGGAAAACCTGCCCTCAGGACCCCCGCCTGCAAATGCTGGGAATCAAATACTAACCAAGGGTTTTACCAACCAGGCAATTAACCTCTCTGGGGGTTGCCCAGTCTACATGTTTTGTGTTGGCACCTGTGCTGTGACAGCCCACCCCCTCATCCTATGCTATACCCCTCCGTGCCACTGGCCCCAGGACTAGGCACAGGTACCACATCTCACGTTGTTGCTGTATCTGAGCCGACAGGCCAAGGTCCTGCCAAGATCCATCCACCCAGGGCTTACTGGGAAAGAGGAAGGCGTTAGTGGGAAGTCTCACAACTTGGAGAGTGCTACCGACTGAGATCTCAGCCTTTTCCTGTCTCGCTTTTCCAAAGGTTTCCAATACCCCCAGCTATAAAGTGTGACCTCCTGGCCACAAGGTACTACGGCGTTTCCCCAGTAGGCTCCTGGGGAAACTCTTCCCAACACGCACAACCGCACAGGTCTGGGTGGGCAGAGATAGAAAAAAAAAAAAGATTTTTTTTCCGCAAATGATTTTCTCATAAGGAGCTAGGGATGACCTTGAAAAAGTTTAGGAAATCTGCTCTTCCTCCCACCCCTTCCTCATCCCCACCCAACTCAGCAGACACTCTCTTCTTCCTCCACATTCCGAGTTGCCAGGGCTTTGGGTAGGGGTGTAGCATTTGCCTGATGATTAATATATCCGTATTTGAAAATCATGGCAGCACACCCTGGTTGGGGTCTTGGCTGCTGTTGCACCCTTGACCAATTCCCTTGCGGTCAGGGGGAACCCACTCCCTCGGGCAGCCAGCCCTCTCTTCCATCCCCTCACATCCTTCAGGGGTGCATTACCTCTCCTGGGGCAGACTCTCCCCACCAACCCATCCTGCTCACACCACAATGGGCGTATCAGAGAAGACCGAGCTGACCGATTCCGGATCCGACATCCTCCGCTGGCCTTTGCCTGTCGCCTCGGGCACTGGCAGGGTGTTGCCTGGCTTGAGCTTGCCGTTTTGACCCTGGCCAGGTCCAGCAGGTTCCAGGAAAGCCACTCGCCGGTCAAAACCATCATCCTTGTCCCCGCCAGCCATCGGATCGTGGTTGGGTGTGGTGCTAAGCATGGAAGAGCTGAGGCTGTCTCCTTGATGGCTGGAAGGCTTCTCAACACCCCGGCACCAGCAGCGGCAGGGGGTGAGGTACAGGTATATGAGGACCAGGACCACGCTGAGGATACAGCCCACCAGGGTGGTGTAGGCGGTGTTGAGGGTGTCGTGGTGTCCATGCAAGGTGTAATTGTACACTTTCAACTCCACAGACAGTGTCTCATTGAAAGCCTCCCCCATGGCGTAGCAGGTGTACACACCCCCATCCTCGACCTGGACCTGCCGGAAATGAAGACTGCCATCCTTGGACACGGTCACTGTGCTGTTGGCCACCTCATCTGGCACCCGTTCATTGCTTGATGTCACCCACACTTTGGTCATCCCCTGCTGCTTGGTGTCACACTTGATGGTCAAGGTGTCGCCCAGGTGGGCCTCCCAGGCACGCTCCTTGTACTCACTGCAATTGAGGAAACTCAGGTTGAACACGTTGTGCGGCTTCTTGGACTTCATGCAGTACAGATCCTCCTGGAAGTCCATCACGGAGCTCAGCTGCCGGTACTGCCAGTGTGAAAAGAGCTGGTAGAGCTCACAGTCGCAGTTCAGGGGGTTGTTGTGCAGGTACAGCCCGTTCTTGATCCACGCGGGCAGCTTCTGTAGGTCAGGCAGCGGTAAGAGGTTTAGCTTGTTGGAGGAGAGATCCAGGAGTGTGAGTTTGGGGAGCTTGGTGCCTTCCTTGACCAGTTCCAGAGGGAAGCGGGAGATCTGGTTCTGGCTCAAGTAGAGTTTCTGCAGCTGGACCATGTTGTCGAAGGCGCAGCGGTCCACTGCCATGATGTGGTTATTATAGAGCAGCAGCACCTCCAGTGCCTGCAGTTCGCTGAACAGGAGCTCGTCCAGAGCACGCAGCTGGTTGGAGGAGAGGTCCAGGTAGCGCAGGTTGGGTACTGGGGTAAAGGCCTCAGAGGAGATGAAGTTCAGGTGGTTGTGGCTCAGCAGCAGGGAATGCAGGTGGGTCAGGCGCGTGGGGGTCCACTCGGCCCGCAGGCGGCTCAGGTTGTTGTGGCTGAGGTCTAGTAGAGCAGTGTAGCTGGGCAAGGAGTGGGGCACGTTGGGCAGCTGCTGCTTGGAGCAGCTGAGGATGTTGCTGGCACACAGGCAGGCGGCAGGACAGCTAACCACTGGACGGCCAGTTCTGGCCACCTCAAAGAGGAGCAGGAACAAGGACAGCAGCAGGAGCCAGAGGCCTGGCAGGTCACGCTGGGGTTGCATAGTGTCACTGGGGAGGGCTAGGAGGGCCGCCAGGAAGGTCTGGGAGGCAGTCACCCAGGCATGTTCTGGTGGAGTAAGAGAGGGTCACTTTCACTACAGGCTTAAGGGACAGGGGACGGGTTTGTGGTCACCGGGGCCTCTGCTGGGCAGGCTGGACCATCCCTCCTTCCCCTCCCCGCCCCTCCCTTCCTCCCTTCTTCCCTCGGCTCTACCGGAGAAAGGCAGAGATGTTAGGTAGTTCCCAGGCATGGTGCAGGAGGTGGGCCCAAAATACCGGGGCAGGGGAGGTGGCGCGGCCTACTGGGTTGGGGTCACAGCAGTGTAGGATGGGGGTCTGCCGGAGACGTCAGGGACTGCTGCGCTCTCCGAGGTTTGGGGGCCGGGTTTGGAGGCGGGGTCCGCGGGCCTCAGGGGAGGAGCTGTTGGAAGGTCAACAGGGCACCCGTCTGGGTAGGGCGCTTCCTGTTGGGGCGGTGGGTCCCTGGGGCCTGTCGGGCGGGCTTCCCCCGGGACTTCAGGTCACTGCACCTGCTTGAAGAGGACGCGTCTCAGCCCATGATCGGTCCGGGAGCTCCGTCGCGGCCTCCCGCGGCAGCGCCTCACCGGCCGGCCTGTCGCTGCGCCCGCCTTACGCAGCGGCCCGCGCCAGGCACCATCTCCTCCCGGCCACTTGCCGGGCTCCGCTCCGCTCCCCGGCGCCGCCGACCGGACCGCTGCACCTACCGGAGACCACCCACCGCCGCCGCAGCCGCCGGGTCCGCGGCTCGGGCGTGGAGCAGCGCGGGAGCAGGAGGCGCCGGGAGCCGAAAGGAGGGAGCAGCGTGGGGGCAGCGAGCACCGCGCGCGCGCCCGTCGCCGCCGCCTGAGCCTCGGGGCGCGTGCGCGCGGCGGGGGCGGGGCGCACGTGCGTGTGTTTGTGTCGGGCCCGGCCGGCGGCTGCGCGGGCTCCTTCTCCGCTGGGCTAGTCCCAGATCCGGTCAGCTCAGCGCCTCGGCTGCTGACTCCACCTTCCTCCTCCCCGAAGGCCCCCCCAACCCCACACGCCCCCTGCGGCCTCCAGCTCGGTGCCCTTCTACCCGCCAAGAGTACTCTCTGGAAAAGGAGGTCTAGCAAGTGGATTCGCTGTAACCGACCCCGGGGCAAGAAGGCTTTTAATTTTGCAAATTAAAGCAATCTGCCACCGCTCCCGCCTGCCAGTGTTGGCGGGAAGTTCACTAATCGCATTCTGAGGTGCCCCCACCCCTCTCTCTAGGTCTGTGAGTCCCAAAAATTTGAGGAAGGATCTCTCAGCAGCGCTGTGAAGTCCACAGACTGGCTGGCGGGTTCGTTTGTTTTCTAAGTTTTGATGCTGCTGCTCCATGCCCCTTGGGATACAGCTCCACAGCCAACAAGTGAGTTGGGCAAAAGGAGGGAGGGATTTTTGTGCATGTCCGAACCCCGGGTCCGACTCCCCCAAACACCCAGGCAGCAATCCCCGGTCCACCCCACGCACATGCAGGGACTCAGTACAAGCCAGGGGCTAGTTTCCATTCCTGAAAACTCCAAAACTCTACCCAACCAGGGGAAAATCATTTATCCATAAACATGGCCCCTTGCCTCTTCCTGAACCAGGACCATCTCTTCCCCTCCCAGAATGGAACAATTCCAGGATGGTTTCTCTGTTACCTAACTCTCAAGATGGAGGGGTGCGTGTGTGTGTGTGTGTGTGTGTGTGTGTGTGTCTGTGTCTGTGTGTGTCTTCTTTAGGGTGGTCCCTGAAACACTTAAGAAACTGTTAGCCAGTGTGTATTGTTGGGGATAATGCCTGAGAAGGGGGATGTGGGAGCAGAACATAAACCTTATAATTCAAAACATATCTATTTGGGGATGGTAGACCCTGAGGGAGAAATTACCTTTTTATTCTTTCTAGTCTCCTACAACAGCAGTGCAAGACTGAAATTAATGTCTCAATACATTAACTTGCTAAGAGTTTTTAAAAGAAAGGATTTATATCTGTCACATATGTTTTACCGTGAATTTAAGTGAATGTATTATCTCTTCAAGGGGTATTAGCATGTTAACCTTATTCATCGTGTGAAAAGGTCTTTCTTCTCCTGTTCATTTCAGGCATCAGTGATAACATGCCTGAAATCACATTGTATAAAACAGTTCTCTTGCTGCATAATAATTACCCTAAAACTTAGTGACTTAATACAACGATAGACATTCATTAACTTTCAGTTTCTGTTGGTCGGAGATTCAAGAGCAGTTTGGCAGGAAGTTCTGGCTTGCAGGTCTTTCATGCAGTTGCAATCAAATGTCATTGGAAGGCTTAACTGTCACCAGAGTTAGCTTCCTCAGGGCTCACTCACAGCTCACTCACGGCTGGCTGTTGGCAGGACACCTTGGCTCTTCTCCAGAAAGGCATCTCCATGAGGCTGCTTGAGTGTCCTCACAGGATGGCAATTGACTTTCCTCAGGACAAGAGCTCCAGGAGAGACCAAGGCTGAAGACACAGTGACCTGGTTCTCTGAGGTCACACCTATGACCTCTTCCACTTTGGTCAACTAGACCAACCTTGATTCAACATGGAAGGTCACTCCCCAAAATCATTAATACCAGGAAGAGAGGATCTCTGGGAGCCATCTTTGAGGCTAGGATCACGTACATCATCTTTGAAATCACATCTATTTTTTAAATTTTTTTTAAAGATTTATTTATTTATACATACAAGCTGGGGTACAGGCCAGAGGCGTGGGGCAGCGAGAGGGTTCACCAGAGATGGAGTGGGGAGCAGAACAGGCAGATCAGAAATACACTGCTGAGGGGAGCAGTGGGCGAGGCAGGAGAGGTCTGCCGCACCATGTGGGATTCTCCCCGGCTGGGCGTCGAACTCGCATCAAGCGCTGCCGACAGCTCCACAGCGCAGCGCTCAACCGCTGCGCCACCAGGGAGGCCCTATTTTTTAAATTTTGAAACACATACAAGTAGATAAAATAGTACCGTGAACTCCCCTATAGTCATCACCCATATTCAATAATTATCAAGGAAATGCCATCATTTTATTTTGTACAAATATCCCTGAGAAACATACACTCTTTTCCACTGCTCTCAACCCCCTCCCCTATGCTAACTTTCCTTAGACCCTGCTCTCTCTTTCTCTCCCTTTCCCTCTACAATGTTTAAGGGAGAGAGGAGAGACAAATAAAAGAAGAAGGCCCCTTATGCTGGATATGTCACAAGTGTGGGTATCTGCAATTTGAAAAGGCTACCACAGATATGATCCTCAGCCTGTCCTTTTTTTAAAGCTCACCCAGAAGTAGCCCTACCATTCTCAAATTTTCGTTTGCATCCAGACAACTTAGGGAATCTTGTTAATGCAAAGATTCTGAATTCATAGATCTAGGGTAGGGCCTGAGAATCTGCATTTCTTACAAGTTACATGCAGACCCCACTGGTCCACAGCCCACACTTTGAGTAGCAAGACGTGCTTGTAGTATCAAATTGGTAGCCACTAGCTACTTGTGACTATTTCAATTAATTAATATGAAATAGCCTTGTAACTCCCTTCCTTAGTTTCCCCAACCACAGTTGAAATGCTCCATAACCACATGCAGCTATAGCCATCCTGTTGGATGCAATCATGGAAAGTTCAGTTGAATGGCACCGATACAGGGAACTGATTCAGGGGAACTCTCACAGTCGCTCTCTAGACCAGAACAGTTATCTATTAATGCACAACAAAAAGGGCCTTGGCAGGATAAATAGCAACAGGCTATTTATAGTAGGTATTTATTTCTTCTTGCTGGAATGGATCAACCCTGTGTTCTAAATACGATTTGAAAGGTTGTTTGGTCACCTCAGCATTTGAACAACAAAAATTGGCTAGGTCCATCTGGTTATGAGACTGGATAAATTGCTTTTCTCCATAGCAGAAATATTTTTTCCTGTCTTAGTAACTGGTAAAATTGCTTAGAATTAGAATCAGAGCTGGAGAACACTGGAAGTTACCCTATTCAAAAGCTACCTTTTTACTCTTTTTTTAAAGACTCCATGAAGCTGACCACCTTATTTTTTATATAGGACAATATAGACTAATTTGCTGTGCACACTATAATGTTCCTTTTTGTGATCATAGAACTTTTCATCTACTATGTTGTCTGTTTACGTACCTGCTTTCCCATTAGACTTCTTGGGTTTGCCTAGGTCTGGTTCCTAATAGGCATTCCAAATATGTATGTTGCATGAATCCATTCATTAATAATTATCTTAAATTAGCATGTTATCATCTGTGAGCCTCAGTGCCTGGTGTTGGAGTAAGGGTGGAGCCTAGCACTTGGGCTTAGGTAAGTCACAGCTGTATACTGGCTATGCGACTCTGGGTAGTTCCCTTTGTTCTGTGAAATCAAGTTCTGTCATTTGTAAAATGGAACAACAGCAGAGGACTTACTTCAGAGGACTCATTTGGAGATCAAACAAGCTAATGGTTGTGAAAGTGCTTCATGGTTTGTAACTATTAACTTTAAAAAAAAAAAAAAACCAAAAACCCTCATTTCTCCATGAGCATTAGATCCCCTGGGCTTGATATCAACTTACATACAGATCACCTCGCACCACTGCTGCCTCATTCCTACATTCTAGGGTATTGTCTGGAAGAGTCACTCATTTTCAAACATCCTCTCACTGGTCTATCTTTTCCCATCTAAAATTATTTACAAATTTTAGGGCCTCCCTGGTGGCACAGAGGGTTAAGTCTCAGCACTATAAAGCTAGTCACAGCCACTGCAGCATGAGTTCAATCCCCAGCCAGGGAGCTTCCCACATGGTGCAGCAGACCTCTCCTGCCTCGTCTGATGCTCCCCTCAGCAGTTTATTTCAGTAGATCTGCCTGTTCTGCTCCCCTCTCACCACCCCAAACCTCTGACCTACAACCCAGCTCTTGTATGCATAAATAAATAAATCCTAAAAAATAAAAATATTTACAAATTTTAAATTAAAAATTTTAAAGTTTTAAATATTCTTGCATTTTGTGGAACTTGGTAGTTCTTGGGGTTCTCTAAAATGAGACAATTTCTGGGAGAGATAGCAATACAGATGAGCCCTTCCATTGGGATGAGCCCTAACTGTATCGAGTAGTTCCCCCCTATTTCCAGTTTTGGTTTGTTCCTAAATCTGTTCAATCTGGAGGGTTCCTGTTGTCATCCTCTCACCCCACCTTCACTCATTTCACTGATACCTTTAACTTTTAACTTGCCCTTTAGCATGTTCCCCATTATTTACAATCCAGACAAATATTTCCTCTTTTTAGGCAACTGCTATTTGACTCCCTTTTTGCCACTTTATTGTTTTGTTTTTAATGGAAGTAACATTGCATTATAACATAAGTTTCAGGTGTACCACTGATGATCAATAAGGGTATATACTACATTCAGTTCATTGATAAAAGTCCAATTCTACCCTTCACCATACCGTTGCCCTTTCACCCCACCAACTCCCCTCCCTGCTTCCCTTCTGGTAACTATTAATTGGTCGTACAGTCCAAAATTTTACTTACTTACTTTTAGCTCATCTGTTTGTCTTCTCTGCATACTACATATAACTGAAGTCATATGGTGTTTGTCTGGATTTTTTTTCACTAAGACTAACACCGTCTAGGTCCATCCATGTTGTAAATGGCAGGATTTCACCTTTTTGTAGCTAAATAGTGTTCCATTGGGTGTATCCTTTTTGCTATTTCTTACCCCCTTCCATGCCAACCTTGCAAACTTTGCAGAAGCTCCACTTGATCTGCAGAAACCACAAGCATGTGTATTAACTATCCCTCTACAGAGGGATCCCATAGACAGCTGTCAGTGTCCTGGGCTCTTCAGATTTGTTAAATAAATCCGAAGGTACCTTGTTCGACCTATAGCTCTTGCTCTAGGTCAGGGTTATCTGCTTCCTTAGACGTGCTCATTCCTGGTGACTAAGTCATGAAACTTTCTTGATTTCTGACCCCATGTGTAGACATCTCAAAATAGTTCTGCACTGACTCATCAGATAGATGTGTCCTTGAAATATGACTGACAAATAAATTCATGGTTCAAAAGTTCCTTTCAGTCTTTAGGGGTGGGTTTCCAACACCACAGTTAGCCTACAGCTGGCCGGATATCCCAGAGATGAAAGCTAATTTCCAGACATTGTTACAAATAAGACATCCCTCATGCACCTGCCACCTAAGCCTGGCTAACCAGGGAGTCCTCCAAAAGGAGTTTAGTACTTTTTCACTAGAAGTTTTGTCATAAATCTGAAAATATTCTCTTTTCTTGTACATGCAACCCTCTCTTTTGCTTTCTAAAGGCTTTAGATGTAAAATTAAATTCTAACTAATGTGAGACCTCTCAGATTAATTTTTATATCATATGAACTCTTGACTACTTTGTATTGTATTCGAAAAGCTAATATTCCAATTTATGAAGTCAGTACCTTTATGACTTGGGAAAGGATTACAAACTCATTGCTAAAATTGTAGTTTTTTTCTCCAGGATATAAGGTCATTTGACTAACTCTGAGTTAGTGGATCTTTCTCCTCTAACCATACTTTTTGAGTCCTTACTTATTCATTTATATTTGAAGTTTCGACTCTTCAATCACACTGTTCTTATCTGATTCTCAGGATAATCATAATGTTAGCAGCTGTGGCCCTTCCCTATAATGAGAGAACTTTAGACTACCAGTGCTGGAAGGTACTTTAGCAGTCAAGTTCATAATTCATGGCAGAATTAAGAACCTAGAGAGGTAGTTAGTATAGCTTTGTGGTTGAGACTGTAGTCTCTGGCACCAGGCTTCTTGGGATCAAATCCTGGTTCTGCCACTCATTGTGTGACTGAATCAGTTATTTAAATGGGCATAAGAAGAATACCAGCCCAATGGGGTCGTTATGAGGATTTAGTGAGTCCATGTACCTAGCAGAGTCTCTAACACACGGATGATATTCGGTAAATGTGGGGAGGTAGAAGTGGGCTGTGTTTGCATCCTTGCTTAGGGTTCCTGGCAATGCACCAAGGACAGTGCAAAGCAGTGGGGGGAAGCTGTGGTTTGTGGTCTTTGCGCTCCACGGGTTCCAGACCCAGGTTGTGATCCTAGCAGAGGTCTAAGTGTGGATGAATCAAAGGCTGGGATGACATATCTGCCTTCCCATTAAAATAGGAAGATTAGATTAGGCAGCACAGTAAAGGCTGATGGAGCAAAGTGTCCAAGGAGGGTCAGTAACAGAGTGTTTTGTTCCCATCAGCTCCTGTGAGTGCACATGCACTCTGGAAGTTCAAGAACAAGCAGCGGTTCCTTGAAAACCAGGGACCAGGGACGGGGCAGAGGAGCTATTGCTTCATTCAGTTTGGGTCAGATCTTAGCTGGAGTGTCAAGTTCAGTTTGGGGCAGCTCATTTACAGTCTGGAGCACAGCCAGTGGTAGTTGATGGAGGGGAGCACAGTTCACCAGCATAAAGCATTCTCTCACAAACATCTGTGGCGCCCCTAGGGCAGACACTATCCTATGCCTTAGGGCAAGGCTGGGTGGAGTGTGATGCAAATATGCTTTAGAAATAGTTTTGTCCCCCCAGGACCTAGAAAGTAAGTATGTGGATTCTATTCAATTTAACAAACATCTGTCAATTGGCTGTTTTGTTCAGATCTCTAGGTTAGTGGTATGGCCTTTGTGGCCCTGTAGATAGAGCATTGGATGAGTCAAGAGAGCTGGGTTCTGGGCCTCCCTGGTGGCCTAGGGGCTAAGTCTCAGTGCTGTCACCACTATGGCCTGAGATCAGTTTGGACCAGGGAGTTAACCCGCATGTGACACAACAGACCTCTCCTGTCTCCCCTGCTATTCGCCTTAGCAGTATGTTTCAGTAAATCTGCCTGTTCTGCTCCCCACTATCTCTGGGGAATCCTCTCTCACACACACCCCCACTCCTGGCCTACACCCCAGTTCTATGCAAAAATAATAATAAAAAAAAGAGAACTGGGTTCCAGTCTCACTAGCCAGCAACTAGCTGCGTTATGGCAGATAACCCAGAAAACTATAAGTTTTCTCACTTATAAAATGGGGGTTATGATACCTACCTCGCTAAAAGTACAGATGCAGGACTCCTAACCCACTGAGTTAGAATTTTCATGGAAGACGTTTGGGGAGCATTTTGATCTATATGGCAGCTGGGAAACACCACCCACAAGGGCAGTTTTCCTTGTGTGGGCCTCAGACAGCCCCCCATCAGAATCTCCAAGGAACTTGCTTAACAGGAGAATCCCAAGCCTCATCCCAGTCTCCCTTAGAACCTACAGGGGCCTGGAAATCCATATTTAAGATGAAGTTAGGTGATAGTACTCTCCAATTTGAGAACCACTATATATGGGTTTTTTGTGTGTGGACTCTGTGAGGATGTATGTGAACACTTTGGTAGCTCATCTCCGAGGGGTGACAACAACAAGGACTTTTGAGAGGACATCAGGATAACCACTGCTGAAAGTTCAAGTGTTTTATCTTAGTCATGATCTTTGGAGCTGCCCAGAAGGGTTCTACCTAATCGCTTTCAGGAAGAGCCATTTATTGCAGAATCCCAGAGAGATTTATTGTAGCTAGGGAGTCCCCGCATTAGCTGTAGTCACTCTGCCCAGAGTTTCCGAAGACTTGGAGACTCGAGACAGTGGTTTGAATTGGCAGATAGAGACTTGCAATCCCAAAGTTACCCCACCTTCTGTGGGTCTCCCTGGGATGTTTACCTTTCCAGTGAGAAGCTTTAAATCAGTCAAGTTGCTGCTGTCATCCTACCTGGAGCAGCCTTTTAGGCAGAATTCCTACCAAGCCCTTTCCCTGGGCCGCCTATGTACTGTCCCCTCCCGCCCACCATACATGGTTAATTTCTGTAGGTGAATCAACTCCCATTCAATCACCTGTAGTTAAAGTAGCAGAGTTAGTTTTGCTCAATAGACATAACAATGTGAGAGTCTGCTTTCTTCAGCAAAGGAAGGAGGGAAAATCTAAAAGATTTTTATTTTGAGGCCTCTCGGTTTAGCTCTTGCATGTTTTCATGAGAAAGAGGGAGTAAACAAAAGTGTGGCACTAAAATCTGGTACTATGGATGCCTTAGGGAAACCACAGAATCCTTCCCCTTAGCACATGGGCACCACACAATTTCACACACATTTTTCGGGGGAACATGAGCCTCATAAGGCTTCTCCATGAAATCCTAGGTTGAGGATCTCTGTGCTTTGGGTCTCTCAAGGTAAGGGCTCTTCTTTTATTTTAAATATTTTTAAAATATTTATGCCTTCAAGAATTGGGGTGTTGGCTAGACGTACGGGGCAGGGAGTGAGAGGATTTACCAGAGACAGAGTGGGGAGCAGAACGGGCGGATCAACTGAAATACACTGCTGGGCTTTTCTGGTGGCACAGCAGGTTAAGTCTCAGCACCATGAAGCTATCTGCAGCCATTGCAGTATGAGTTCCATCCCCGGCCAGGGAGCTTCCCACATGGAGCAGCAGACGTCTCCTGCTCACGCGCTGCTCCCCTCAGCAGTGTACTTCAGTAGATCTGCCTGTTCTGCCCCCCACTCTGTCTCTGGTGAATCCTCTCACCCCCCACACATCTGGTCTACACCCCAGTTCTTGTATGCATAAATAAATAAATCTTTAAAAAAAAGAAGAAGAAGAAATACACTGTTGAGGGGAGCAGCAGGCGATACAGCAGCAGGTGGAAGTGTCAGAGAAGCAGATTTCCATTCTGTGTCCAGAAACATCTCTGACACTTCGACTGTCTAATGATGGGTTTTTTCCACTTGAGGTAATGACCTCCCCATCACAGGAGGCATTCAAGCAATTGCTGCATGACTTTTTTGCGTCGATGCTCCTTCTCCTATTTGTCCATTCAGTCTCTCTCTCTCTCTCTCTCTCTCTCTCTCTCTCTCTCTCTCTCACACACACACACACACACACACACACACACACAGCAAGAATTCTTGTGAGTGTTCAGGAGTAGAAATGTGGATTGCAATTATAGACACCTAAGAAATGATCGCTGTTGAAATTCCATGGTTTTGTGAAGGAAATAAGTCACAGATGACCACGAAGCATGGTGACAGGTGAAATAGGTGAGAATGTAGAAAGGACCAGGACAAGAGGAGAAGGCCAGAGGCCAGATGGGGGCAAGCTTGTGGAGGAGTCCTGCATAGGGCCAGAGGTTGGCCAGATGACCCTTAAATCCTCTTCTAACCCTGGTATCCTCTGCAGCCAAGTGATTTGGGAAGGTTTTAGCCATCTCACTCCAAATGGATATGCAATATATGTTATAAAAAACTAGAAATCCAATGTACTTGCAGTGCAAACACAGCTTCAGGACAAGTCTCCCAACCTGCCTGTCCCACATAGAAATTCCAGAACTGTTACTAATCCTAAGGTTCTATGTTTTGCAAAGTTATCAAGTCACAGATCTGAGCCCTTCCCAGAGATTGTTATTTGAATGGCGCATCTTCAGCTTATATTTTTGGGTTGGAAAGGCAGGGACAGTCGGTGAGAATGTGCTGGTGAGAATAAGGAAGAGGTAGGAGGGAGTGGATGAACATGGGGTGACTATCTCCAAAACTTAAGCCCTCTCCTCTCTGTTGTTCCAATAACTTTGAGGTCTGAAAGCAGCTCCTTCCCTCCAGGTTTCCTCATTTTCTTTGCCGGCTTCCACAGACAGCGCACTCGCTCGTCCTCTCCCTCCCACCAAGGTCACCACTCAGCAGGCTTTGATAAATGTCATCTTTTTTTGAAAGTCGCCTTGGAAAAAGGCAATTTGACAGCAGTGAGGCAGAACAGGGAGCTGCACGCCAGCCGCCCTTTATCGACCAGAGCCCAACCCCAGAACAAAACCACGGGGAGTCTAGTCTGCCGGGACTCCTGGCGATCCCCAGGCCACTGCTCCCGGGGGACCTGTGTGCTCTGCAGAAGCCTGCTGCTCCTGGGCCTGGGGCAGGGTGTCCCCCTCTGGCTTGCCTTCGCTCTGGCCCTTTGTTTTCTGTGACTTGTTTCCTGGCTGGTAACTAAAGGTCCCCGAGAACCCCCACAGCTCTGGGGCGGGAGCCCTCTCCGCTGTGCAAGCAGTGGGCTGCTGATTAGCGCGGGGAATAAATAACAGCAAGCTAATTATCTCCTGATTGCGGCTTGCCTCACTAACAAGGCCAGGCTGGAGTGGTGATGCGGCAGTTGATACTATTCCAAGCATGCTTCTGGGTTCAGGGAAATTTCCATGCCTTTCCAGTCTGGAGACACTTTCCTTTCCCTTAGCTCTGGGGTGCTAAGTGGAGATGTTCCCATCCTGCTTCACCTTGGAATTGACAGACTCGCCCCAGAACTGTTTGTGTGAGACCCTAGTGGGTGATGGGTTTCTCCTGGAAGCAGGGAAAGGCTTTCAGGAAGGAGGTTGGGCAAGGTCGAGGAGAGATGGGTCCTCAGGGACCACTGTCTCCCGAAGGCACTTAGGATCCTAATTACACCTGCTAGTCTAACTGCTTGAGCTAAGTGGATCCCATCAGACCTGCAAGCAGAGTAGAACTGAGAGGTCTGAATTCCAGTCCAACCCGGGCGCCTCTGTGACCTTGGACCTGCTCTTTCCTCACTCCAGTCCTCCATTCTCTCTCTATGAAATGAGGGTCTGGCACTTCCCTCTGACATGAAGGTTAGGCAAAGCTCCAAGATTTGCGAAATTGGACTGGGTGACTCAGTCTGAAATTTAGGCTGTGACATCAGGCGAGCTCCGGTGCCCCCTCGGTGCCCCTCTCCAACTTGAGTTTCCCTTTCCCCCACATCACTGCCTTGTCCCCCCATTTCCCCTCCCACTTTCCCTGAGTTCTCTAACTCTCTCAGCCTTGAAAACTTATCTTGTATGGAGGGAGAAGGGTGAGGAACATCTTCAGGAAGACTGAAGATTCTAGCATCTGGGCTGCACTAACTGGCTGAAGCTGTAGTTATCAGCCTGGTGGGCTGTGCTCAGTGGAAGTCGACTTTCCACCCAGGCATTTTGGCCTGTCCCTGGACACCCCCTGTGAGCATCTCCACACCAACACCTGTGGGAGTCTGAAGGGCTATCTCCCTTCACCAGGGAGAGTCACTGCCAAAGGGTGCCAGAGGTCAGGTGTTAGACAAACCAGATGTTGTCATCTGAGGAAGATGAATCTATGGAGAAGCAAGTCCTGCCATGGTTTGCGAAAGGGGAAGGGAGAAAAGGTGGGGTTAGCCATCTTTGGGCTAAGGAGAAAGTGGCACTTTTAGACGGAAGACAAGGTTACAGCCTCCTGTGGTCCTGAGTGCGTGGGACCTGGTCTGATCATCTGGGAAGAGCCCCAAGGTGGGGATCAGAAGGTCACATTCAATGTGATGCCTTATCATTCCTAAAACTTGGGCACTGCATCACTTTCTGCATTAGGGTGAACAAAGTGATGTGACTAACGATTCCTAAGCCCCAGGGGCTTACCACAGCAAAAGTCAACACCTCACTCACCTAAGAGTTTAATGCAGATGTTCAGTAAATGACCTTCTGTGGGGTGGTCTGGGGACCCAGCACTGTCCACCGGTGGACCCGCTAACTGCCATAGGCTTGGAGTCCCCTGGGATCCTTTGTATTCTGCAAATCAGGGAGGGGACAGGAAGGAGGCAGGACTGATTGGGAAATATTAAGTGAGCTTCATCACTTCTGCTCACATCCCACAGGCCAGACTCAGTCATCTGACCACACCTGATGCAGGGGAGGCTGGGAAAAGCAGTCAAGCTGTGCACCCAAGTCAAAGGAAATGGTTTGGTAAATAAATGACTGATCCATCTGGGCAGTACAGGGAGCAGTGAAAACACTTATGGATGGGGGTTGGGGGAACATTAGTGTGAATATAAAATAGGACAACATGTTATGACAAAGCTTTGAAAATGCAGAATGAATGAATGAATGTGGATAGATACATATGTTTTTCAGATTAATCTAGAAATAACTCATAAATACTACACTTTTCCACTCAAAATATTTAAAGTCCTTTGTTAAAGTACAGGTATCTTTGGGGTATGTGACAAGTATCTAAATGACCATGGAAGTAATTTCAATGTGTGTGGTGAAGACGAAGCAAAGGATGTGGGAACAGATACTTGTGGATAATGGGAATCATACTGCTATGGTTAGTGAAAAGAGTGACATCTAGGGAAAGGAAATGAACACCGTGGTATTATATCGGCACTGGGGTGATCTATTTGAACTCATATTTTCAATATGGATAAATAAGGGTAGTGTGTGTGTGTGTGTGTGTGTGTGTGTGTGTGTGTGTGTGTGTACATATATACATAGTTCTGTCTGCTGAAAGATCTTAGAAGCAGAGATATCCCAATGACAGTGAGCATACTACACACCTAGACTTTGACTTCTAAATACCATTTTACACTAAAAGAACCAGGACTGGTCAATCTACTAGTTTCTAAGTGAGTCTAGAACATCTTGTGCCAGAAAATAAGGAAACGCTCACAGAATGAGATGAACAAGTCAAAGGGACACAGAATGTAGGTTGGAGGGGCATCCACAGGCCAACTCTGGGATAATTTAGGCATAAAAAATAATTTTAGCTAGGTCGTAACCCATTGAATAAAATAGGAGTGGATCAATTATTCACAGATATAAATAAGTAAACGGAGAGAAGGGAAGACTCCACCTAACATTAGAATGGCAACTGATCAACAGAGAAACTAAGATGAAATTAGAAAATTTCCATTTGCCACCATCACAGTAGCAAATGATTTGGGCAAGAATCGTCAATGATTGCTAAATATTATTGGTGAAGGCTTGATGAGGAACATGAAATTTACAGTTTCAAAGTATCTTCCCACACTTATTAATTGGTGAGCACACAATCCTTATTGACTTAACAATGGTTGAGATCATCTGAACCGAGTAATAACAGTTAATGTCTCTGAAACAGAACAAGTCAACATTGGCTTCCTCTTGTGGTGGTGAACTGAGAACACAGCTTCACTTTTGTAGCATTCCTGATCAAAATACATAACCTGGATCCACTTAGAATGAAACACCAGTCAAACGCAACTTGAGGGAGGTTCTACAAAGGAACTGGACTGTAATCTGCAAAAATGCGAAGCTCATGAAGCCAAATGAAAAAAGACACTGCAAGGACAAGACAACTAAATGCTCCAGGCGATCCTGAATTGGATCCTGGATTTATAAACAATGTTATTAGGACAATCAGTGAAATGTGAATGGGTCTTTGGATTAGATAGTAATTTGGGGATGTTGTACTGTGTCTATATGTGAGAATGTCCTCACCTGTAGGAAACACATATTGAAGTGTTAAGAGCCAACGAGGCATCATGTCTGTAACTTACTCTGCAAAGGCTTGGCAATCACATGTATATGTATATGAAGGGGAGGAGAAAGAGGGGGAGGCAGGGGGCTCACAATGAACAAGTGTGGTCAAAAATTTGGACAAAACAAATGGAGGCATTCAGTGCAAGGAAAACAGGAGCTCATTGTACCCTTCTTATAACTTTTCTATAAATTTAAAATGATTTCAAAATAAAAAATTAAGAAAGCTCATGGAATGTGTAGCATCCAGAATACCTCAGGCCAGAGATTCACTTGGTGGGAGCCGGAATGTTAACAAGAGGTGAAAAGCAGTAAAGTGTTAGAGAAAGTGAACAGGACTGGGGATAAAATGACCTAGATTGGGTCCTAATCTTGTCTCCTACCAGTTGGGTGATCTGGAAAAGGTACTTCGCCTGAGTCACAAGCAGTGTGCCTCAGAATAGTGGCACATGGCTTCCATGAGAACATAGGTGCCAGTCCTTTGCAAGTCATAATTCGTGGTTCCAAATATAAATCATCAATAGTATCTTCTTCCTCCCAAAAAGCTACAACTAATGAATGCAAAACTGCCCCTTCTGTGCTGACGTGCCTCAGTTCATCAGTTATCATCGCAAAGTAGTTATTCTTAGGCAGATTACTCCCTTAATGAACTGAGAACTGAGGGGTCCAGGCACCCAGGGAGGGGCCTGGGCACCCAGGGAGGGGGACAGTTGATGGCCAAGGCCCCGGGGGATTGCCATGGAGTAAGTGTTGGTGTCCCTGGGTGTGTGCATGAAGGTGCTGGAAGCTTCCTTTGGGGTGACTTCTCCGTGAGAGAGAGGCCCTGGAGGCATGAATGGATGCTGTTAGAATTCAACAACATCTGCTAGCGGGGCCTCCGCCCAGAAGGAAAGCCCTTTGCTTCTGTCACTCCTTGTGTACACAATGTTCGATACAACCATTCTCTGAAGACTCCGGAGGCAGGGTCCTAAGGCCACACCGCACATGGCTGCCAGTGGCGGATGGCACAATTCTTCGTGTCTGTACGCTTTCCACGGTCTCTCACCATTAGGCCCCCACGTGAGCCTTAGGGCTATAGCAACCTGTGAGGCCAGTTTTGTTCTCAGCTTCTTTTCAGGATCAGGAAAATCGGACAGACTAGTCCCCAGTCCATAGGGTTGAGAGATGGCACTGACAGGACGTGAAGTGGTGATGTTGGCAGCGGCCCCCTTACCGTGGACTCTGTGGTTGGTGCCTCTCTCTCTCCCTTCCAGGGCTGTTTCCTACTTCCGGGGTGCATTTCCTGTGCCTTTGGCTTCTCAGAGTCCTTCTACCATAGCAACCCCAACCCCAACCCTGTGCCAGGGGGTCCCACTGTCTGGTCACCTCCTTCCCGCACATGCTGAGCTAGAACCAAATCTTCTGTGTCTTCAGCTCACGGCTGTCACCCCCTGTTCTGGAGCCAAGAGAGAAGATGAGAAGGAAACTCTCTTGCTACTGGTGCTGAGAGGCTGGCCCCGATCTCATCTGGGCGCCCTCTCTGATGCCATCTCCTTAGGCCGCCTATACAGCTCTCTCCTCCACGCCAGCAGAAGGAGCAATACTCAGTTTCTCCGAATTCATTCCATCCCCGAGAACCAGGCTGGAGGAAGTTCTAGCAACGGCAAGTCATTATTAGACCCCCTCTGCCTTGAGCACCTCTTGGATACAGACAGACAGACACAGCAGAGCCCAGCTGGTCTCTGCTTGCTGCCTTTGGGAAGCAGGGCCTCCTGACCTAATGGAGAACCCCCCTCCCCCCAGAAGGGGCTACTTATGGCCGCTGAGGCTTCTCATGGGCCAGGTCCCTCCCTGAGGAACAGGGTGCTCTCTGATACCTTGGGGATCAGTTTGTCAGGACATGCGGGGCGGGGCAAGACCGAGCCACCAGACCTTCATCAGTGACTTCCGGAACTTAGAGCAAAGGCCTGGGGTGGAAGGGAACCCACGCAGACCACCCCGAGTGGGAAGCAGAGTCTCAAATCTGCCTCTGACCCCCTGGGTGTCCTTGAGCAAACCCCTTCTCCTCATTGACACATCATTTCTGCTTCTGTAACCCGGGCGAGAAATCCAAAGGGCCCTTCTGCCTCTGTGTGCGTTTAGCTACGTCAGGGGGCCGGCTCCTCAGGGTTGGGGCCAGCCCCGGAAGGGGCTCAAGTATGGAAGTCGGGCCTTCTGACTCCTGTGCTATGGTGGGAGGTGTGGGGAGCAGTGGGCACTGTGCACAGCCTGGCCTCTGCTCAGCAGGGAGAGGAGACTAGCCAGGAAATCAGAAGTTGCGCCCAACAGGACTTCCGGTAATGGGTGCTGTTGCCCAAGAAGGGTCTGGGTATGGGGTGTGGGAGGGAACCCAGCCACCCTCATAATTGCCGGAGACATGTGCCCTGAGACCGCAGAGCTAGATTAGAACTCGGTGCAGAGCAAACAGGAGAGGAACAGGGAGCCATTGCAGCAGCCGGCCAGGCCCTGTGTTGCTGCCGCGCCCTGGAGCTTGCTTGCTCCGGCTGCAAACCAGGAGTGTGGCTCAGGGTATTTCGAAGGCCTCTCCCAGCCCTGAAACTTGCTAACTCCATAATTAAAAAGCCGGCTCATTAAGTAAAGTTGAACTTCCCTCTGACAGCAGGTCTCCTGGGTGAGGCAGTGCGCAGAGGCCTTCCTCCTCCCTCCAGTGGCGCCTAGCTGACCTGCTGGAAGCTTCTCAGCCAGGGAGAGGGAGAAAGGGAGTGAGCACTACCACCTCTCCATGTCTCCTCCCACCACTCTCCATTCCCGAGGGCTGGAGCATCCCCTGCTATCTCCCCACCCTGAAACCAAACCTGCCGGGCTCAGGGGGCACAGAGAGGTGGGCCTCAGGCCAGCAGAAACAGCTGCGCTAGGTGTCATCTTGCTGCGGGGGTGAAGAGGAGCTGGACTTTGAAGGTCTCCTCGGAGACCAACGTGGGTAACCTGAACCTCTTTCCTGCCTTCTGATCCTGAGAGAGAAGACGCGGAGGCCCGGTGGGCCAGGTTGGGGTCAGTCCAGAAGCTGCCGGCCGGCTGCCCAGGCTGCAGGCGGTGTGAACTCTGGGACCCAGCTCCGTGGCAGCACTGGGGAGGAGCTCAGCCCGAGTGCCAGTGGAGGCAGCCGCCTGGCCGCTTCCCCCACAGACAGACGGGGTATTGATCCTGCTCGCCCGCCCCCTCCCTCTCTCCACTTCGTGGCGCAGCTAATGGCCTGGAAAAAACTGGCCAGCTGTTCCCCAGCTGTGACATAATGAGCTCAGGGACGATCAATGCCCGTTCTGGTCTCTAATTAGGCCGGGGAGCTGGCTGGGGTGAGAGTGTGGCCTGTTTCCTGAGGGCACCACTTCCACTCCAGTCCCCAGCTGCTGTCTGCTGGCAGCCACCTGGGCCCACACATCTGCGCCCTGGAGGAGGGGGCAGGGCTCTTTAGTGACCCTGGGGGTCTTCTGACCCAGAGCTCCTCCAGCAGCAGAAGGAGGGATTCCAGAGCCACGGAGGTGAGCCTGGCCTGCGTGCACAGCTCTGGGCCCCAGCCTGCTGTCACACCCCTCCCCATACAGTGACCTGCAAGCCTGACCCTCCAACTCCCTGCCCCTGAAGCCCTGCCCAGCAGCCGCCCCACCTCTGGTCATACCTGCCAGAGCCCCCGGGCTGCAAGGAAGAGGCCGGGAGAATGTTGGGCCCCTAGCCCAGCCTCCCTGTGCTATTTATACCCTCAGTCCGGGAGGGATGGATCAGAGTCTCCATGTGCTCACTGCAGAGGAGGAAGTGAGGGTGGGGAGAGACGGCAAGGGAGAGGTACACACCGAGGCAAAGACACAGAGACACGGGGACAGAGGCCCAGGGCCGGAGGTTCTGAGACTGGAGAGTTCTGAGAACAGGACACAGAGTAGCGAAAGAGATCAGAGGCAAGAAAAAGGGAGAAACAGGCCACCAATGGGAGAAGGGGATCCAAGGAGCAGGACACAGCCCAGGCCTGGGAGGTCCCCGGAGCCGGATCTGATGCCCCGCCAGGGAACGAGGTGCCGGCAGAGTGTGTCCCGCGCTGTGTGATGTTGCAGGAGCAGAGGAGAATGCCGGGCTCAGAGAGGTGCGGGAACAGTGC